>NCQV01077988.1:19046-33761 GCA_002740545.1 Lophocereus schottii | reverse complement strand
TTACATTTTCTTCTGTCTACACGAGGAAAATTAGAGGAATGCGGATCACGCTCCTAGCTCCAAGTAAAATGAGGTGAGAGAAACCCTAGTCAACAACCCATTATTACCGATGCAAATCAAAATTCTCACATCTTCATTGCAGCCCATCACCATAATTGTGCCTCTCATCCATACTCCTAGTGTCATTAAAATGGCTAACAAGAGGACACCGTTACGAGTTCATAGTAGTAAACCAAGAGAGATCTTTCCAAACTTGTGCATAGTGTAACTCATAAGGGCTGGCGCACACTATAAAAAATAATCAACAGCTCCGTCCTATTTTTTACATTCTCCATAGTAATGAATTGATTAGTTTAGGGAATAATATTCTATCAAAAATCCTTACCTCTTCGAAGCAACTACTTCAACTCGAAAATTATCACCTAAGTGAATATTAGAAAGAACTATATCAGCTCCAATGCTCCTGGTTTTCATTCAAGCTAGTTTAGAAGCTCAGGATTATTCTTTAAAGTAGGTTCGTTAAAAGTGTATAGGAATTCATGACTTTTTGTCCCTTAAACATTCTACATAATAACATTGAAATTTTACAAGTCCATTGAGATAGAGTTAAAAACATTAACCTTTGTTTGAGTAGATAAAGTCTGTAGGAGGTAATATGTCAAAGCCAAATAAAATCCAAGAAAAGATATTGATTAGGCTAATTAATGCGTCAAAATTAAGCATTGGGGCAAAGCCCAAAAATTAGCCTAATGAAAACTTAGTTAAAGAAGATCTTGATATCCTTTCTCATATGTATATCTTATAAAAGGGAGTATGTTTGGTAATGACAAAGATCTTGGAAGATGAATAAAGTAAGGAAACAAAATCTATATTGAAAAGATATGTAATCCTAGTGAATATTCCTAAGCCTTAACTTAAACAAGTCATAGTTAGACCCAAAGGTAGGCACATAAAGGTATATGCAGCAACCTAAAAACTTATTTCCAAAATTTTCATTTTTACTTCTCCTAACTTCAGTTTTAGAGGCTCTTGAAGTGAATACATCCTCCCCTCTTTTAGGAGTTATTTTCGCAAGAGATACTTTAATAATGGTGTAATTTCTTCAAGGCCCTAGAGAAGCCTATAAATCTTCTTTGTATAGAAACATTTGGCATCATTTCCAGGGAAACTATAGTGATGATACAAAGGAAAAAGATAATGGTACCTCTAATTAGAACCTATGGAGTTTAAGATTGCATTGTATAAGATGACTTTATTCAGGAAGATGTAACGCATTCGAAGGATATCGGTCTCTTAGGCGCACTCATGCTGTGGAACAAGATGGTAATGCTCTGAAGACAATGGATGAGTTGATCATCCATTATCATGAGAAAGTTGGATGCTTTCTTGCCTTTTTAGAGAAAGGTATAAAATCTACACTTAAGAGAGCACATGCAAATGATAGTGTAAGGTCCTCTAAGACATGCGAGAAGCTTTTTCTTAATGATTTAGATGATAGAAATCCTGAGAATATGATTCCTACATGCAGGAAGAGAGGTGAAGTAGACTAGTGGGAACAAGAAAAGATATGAGCAGGAGAAATCCATGCAAAAGAAGCTTCGTTAAGATAGATCTCACCTAGAGGAAGAACTTAAGGAAGACTCGAAGCAAAAACATTCTATCTTTGTTAAAGTTGCATTATACTAATGACGTTCACAAGAACATATTAAGAAAACCTGTGAACAAGGAAGTGCAGCAGTAAACTGCCATTAAATCATGACACATTTTGATCCTAAGATCTACGATGCTAAGTTTTCAGAGAAAATCAAGGCACCTAAGATAGGATAGTATCAAAGGAATGCAGAAATTTAGTAGCACATTAATGCCTACTTAACATAGATTTATCTACAACCATCTTTTTTAGAGGTGATGACGTGCTAATACTTCCCTTCAGGTGGATAACACAATTTTAATTTAGTAGGCTACTCCCGAGATCCGTTAGACCTTGGGCAGATCTCTCCACTAGTTTTTGAAGTTACTTTGTTAGAAACAGGAAAAATGCTAAAGTCAGTAGTAGAATTGATGATGCTGGTACAAAGAGATGAAGAATTACTGGATGAATGTGTGGAGAGATTCAATCAAGCGACACTTTTTATGGAAAACCTAAAACCAAACATGGCCCTCGTATCATACACCACTGGTGTTAGACATATAGCTCTATGTGAAAAGTTCAGCATAGAATTGTCAACTTTCTTAGAAGAGCCTTGAAGATAGCAAAAAGGTACACACAATTAGATACCATCAGATTAACAAGTCTTTAAGATGCATCTAATAGCAATGACAATAGATTAGTCAGCCAAAACTATATGGAAAGGAGTGAAGAGACCCTTATTACAAGATCCCTCTTAAACCTGACCAAGAGTTGGAAATTTTTAATAGAGATTAGAGGTCGCATACCGATGAATGGGCCTAGATCCTTAAAATATTGGACCAAAAACTAGACCAAGTATAATGAGTTTCATAGAGATTAGGGGCATAATGCTGAATACCACTGAGATCTGGATAGGTGTATAATGATTTGGCTAAGAAGGAAAAATTGGATCAATTTCTCAATAACTGGTCTCAAAAGAAAAGCAACTATCAAGAAGATAATGTTTAAAAGAAGATGACTCCTAACATACACCCCTTAAAGGCATAATACAAGTAATCTCTAGGGGACCACACCTATAACGAATATTAAATAGGGCCATCAAGAGTTATTTGAGGCCCCTAGATCATAGAACCCCATGAGTGAACGAAATGATTGTGAAGTCTTAACCCAGGATGATATTCAAAGGTCTTAGACTTATAGCTTAGCATCCTAATGATCCTTTGATTATAATGTTGATAATAGGAAACTATGAAGCTAATTAGGTTTTAATCGGCACTAGAAGTTCCATTGATGCTATATTCTATGATGGTTTTTTGAGCTTTTATTTGTAAGATAAAGATGTCTCCAATGCCATACTGCATCGCTTGTTCTATAAGGCACAATAAATATCTTGAACGAATGATCACAGTACCTATTAAGGTAGAGACCCAAAAGGGAAAGACCCTCCAACTAATGGTAAACATATAATCATGGATGCACCCTCTACCTATAATGTGATAGTAGATAGATCACCCTTGAACTCTTTGGGAGTTACACTTTCTACCACGTGCACTATTTGGTAGATAATGGCTTTGTGGGTAGATTTGTAGGACATTAAAGGAGTTCTTGAGATTATTAAATAGCCACCTTGAAGGCTACAATCCCATGTATCGAACAAGAAGTAGAGGAGCGTTCAGAGAAGAGCAAGAGACAAGCAGCGCAATAGCAGGAGGTTAACATAGGGTTGATGTATGAATTTGACAACAAAGACAGCAAGGTTCCTAAAACAAAACCAATGGAACAGTTACAAGAAGTTCCACTGGCAGAGGACCAGTTCAAGACTGTATATATTGGAGCAGATATAGAACCAGCTTTTAAGAAGTGGTAACGTCCTTGCTGATATAATTTAGAGATGTGTTTGCTTATCTTGCAAAACAGATGTTAGGGATAGATTAAGCAATCATGATTCATGATTAGCCATTAATGCTTAGGTGATGCCTCGAAGTAGAAAAAGGGACACTTTTCTCCACACTAGATTAGGGTGGTGTCAAAAGAAGTACAAAGGTTATTGGACTCTAGTTGATCCAATAATACTACTATCCTAACTTGTTAGGCAATATGGCAATAGTAAAAAAAGCCTAGTGGTACTTAGAGAATGTGTCCAAATTATACAGACCATAAAAAGGATTGTATGAAGATTACTTCCTAGTTCTAATAATTGATCAATTGGTAGATTTAACTAATGGTCATGGTTTCTCGACTTTAATAGATACCTGCTCAGTTTTTTTATTAGATAACAATATGGGACCAAGATCATGATCTTATTACATTTATTACACATCAAAGCCTATACCATTGTAGGGAAATTCTATTTGGATGGACCAATACTAGTGCCACATACCAGAGGCTAGTCAACAATCTTTTTAAGGGTAGATTTGTAGAAATATAGAGGTATATATAGATAACTAGATAGTCAGGTCTAAAACTCTAGACTATCACCTTTTAGATATAACTGAGACTTTTGGTACTTTGAGAAGCTATAGAATTGTTTCACAAGAAATTGAGTTAGCGGGAGAGAAGCTCATACTTACTTTTAGTTAATATGTCATATAGCTAGCAGAGCTAATGTGACGAATTTCAATTGCTGGCGTTTTTCTTAAGGAAGTTTCCTTTGATGTTCAAGTCAATCTTAAGAAAAGATGAAGTGAAAAGAGGAAAGAAAGAGTAGAGAGAGTTTTACTAATTTTGGAGGATGTGAGATTAAGATGTCAAGATATGAATAGTTTAAGTTACCAAAATGGTGCAACCTTGGGGTATTTATAACCTTGGGCTTAGTATTCAAGGTTAAAACAACCATTCCTAATCTGGGGTAAAATGACCATCATACCATTGTGCTTCCTTCTTCTTCCCCTGTAGTCAACTTCTGTTGACTTGGTCCATTTCACATCTCAGCCTCCCATTGGGAGCCCTAAATATCCCAATCATTTATCCCCTCACATCTTGTCAAAGCATCTCCCGAGGTGGTCTGATGAGATGTGGATTGACATTGTTTTCAAGTAAGCCAGATGTAAATAAAGGTGATGTAAAGAGCAATGATGTGATTCCTCCATTCCTCTTCCATTCTAGACTTCTTCTTCTTCACTTAGGCCTCTCCTAACCAACTATCAAAGATTTTACCCTGGCATTAACAGGTCAGTGCAAAGGGGATTGCCTGTTTGGCAGAGGATCCCATACTTGTCCACAGAATGTTGTAGGCCTTCATTTTTAGGATGTTCTTTGCTTTGGATTATTAGTGAGGACATCATGGTCGGCTTGCCATAGCCATCGAGGATCATAAATGGGGTGAGTTTGAAGCATACATGGATGCCCATCACGATTTATTAGTGCAATGTCACAAAGTTGATACTCTAAATTCGCTTTTAGGAAAGCACGCCTTCCTTAACATGAAGGTAAATTCTGCCCGGATGAAAGAATGGTGGCGATGTGGCTTGCTCAACTAGAGGTTCAGTAACTCTTGGTTTGAAACCAAACCTTTGTGGAAAGGAGTGAGGGTATGTTCTTATGATCGTGTACCTATTCTAGTTTAGCTTCTCATAGCTTTAAAGCATGTGTAATAATTTGTTCGCCTACCTTTGTCGCGATCAATGTAACTTAGAGGGATTTTTAGCTGTTTCATATTCTATTCTTGAAGTCGGCATTCTTACCATTACTGTGGTTCCAGCACATAACATTGTTGGTGGCCATGTTCCCACGACTCAATAGCAATGAATTGTCGCTTATTGTCTTGAGTATTCCCATGCCTGTTCTACATCGCATTTACAGACTTTTAATGTTTTAATCGCTTTCTTCTTGTCTTCATTTGTTAATGGATTCCTGTGTATAATCGTATCCATTGGATTCTTGGTAGAAATTTCTTTGCTTTGCCCATTCCTATTTGATGGTGGGCAAATGTTCCCGCATTTTGGCTTTTATAGGGCTTACACGTAAGGATATATTCTCATTCAATTAATGATATAGAAGGGGGATTCCTTCCTCTCTCGGTTAGGATAAACCGAACTAAAGTGAGCATATCTCCCCTTCCAATTTATTAAGGATGAATTTAAGGGAGGATTCATCCCCTTCCAATTTAGCTTGGTCGAATAGAGGAGGGATGATCCTTCCCTCCAGTCGACTAGACTGAATAGAGAGGAGGGATGACCTCCTCTACTCCATTCCGCTAGGTCGAATAGAGAGAGCGAAGTCTCTCTCTCTCTCTCTCTCTCTCTCTCTCTCTCTCTCTCTCTCTCTCTCTGTCTATTTAGCTTAATCGAATAAAGGGAAGGTAGGAATTCATTCGGCTAGGCCGAATACAGAGGATGGAGGTCTTCCTCTCTTTATATAGCTAGGTTGAATAAAGAAGAGGGAAGACTTCCTCTTCTTCATTCGGCCAGGCTAAATAGTGAGGAGTGAGGCCCGCCTCTCTTAGTTCGGCTTAGCTGTGTAGTGGGCGGAGGCCCTCCATCTCTATTTGGCTGACCCTACTCAAGCAGACCATCTTCCTCTTTTCCTTTTGTTCGTATGCCTAGTGGTATCATATCTATTGTTGGCTATTGGATGAACGCCAACTCTCTAAATTAGCTTCCTCATGGCTGAATCGGAGAGCTCGTCGCAGCCAAATCGAGGTGGTCCCGTACCCGACTCGAACAATTTTTGACTTGACCTTGCCATGACCGATTTGGAGAGGTCGATACAGCCAATCGAATAGGTGACTCAACTTTATCATGGCTGAATCGGAGTTGTCATCGTAGCCAAATAAGAGTGGACGCTGCAAGGGAATTGAAGGCTATCCAATTCGGCCTTGATACAGCCACATTATAGAGGTTGCCGCTACCGAATTGAAGACTCTCAGAGTCTACTCCATCATGGTCGAATCGGAAAGGTCCCTGAGGCCTAATCGAAGTGGTCATTGTGGCTGAGTGAGCTTTGTCGTGGCTAAATCGAAGACGTCGTCGCAGCCGAATCAAATACTATCTAACTTGGCTTAATCATGGCTGAGAAGAAGATTCCGTCACTGCGAACATTGAAGACACTTCCACTTGGGGTCATAATGGTTGAATTGGAGAGGTCACTTTAGCAGAATCAAAGAACTTGCTGCGGCCGAAACAAAAACTCTCTGGCATGAATATGTCCTAGCTAAATCAGTCGTATCGTGTCCAAATCGGAGATGTCGGCATGGCCAAATCAAAGAGTCTTTGACTCAGGTTCATCATGGCTGAATTAGAGGTGTCGTTGTGGCCGAATTGAAGAAATCACTACAGTCAAATCAAAGACTCTCCGACTTGGATTCGTGATGGCCGACTTAGATAGGTTATCATGATTGAATTTAAGGCTATCTGACATGGCGACATCATGATTGAATTAGAGAGGTTGCCCTATCCAAATTTTAGAGGTAATCACGGTCGAGTCGAAGACTCTTTGTCTTAGTGTTTTCATGGCTGAACAAGGGAGGTTGTCACGGTCGAATCGATGGCTCTCCGACTTACCCTCATTATGGCTGAATTAGAGAGGTCACAGTGCCCAAATTGAACACCTTCTGTCCTGGCTTAATCATAGCTGAATCGAAGAGTTTGTTGTTGCCAAATCAAATACTCTCAAACTCGGCCTTGTCATGACTGAATCAGAGAGGTCGCTCTAATCGAATTGAAGACTCTTTGACTCCACTTTTAGATGGCTCTCCGACTCAGCCTTGTCAAGGGTGACTCTGAGAGGTCATTACAGTTGAATCGAATACTTTTCAACTCAGCTTCATTATAGTTGAATCAGAGAAGTTGCCTTGATCAAATCAAATACTTCCTAACTTGGCCTCATCATGGCCGAATCAGAAACGTCACCACAGCAGAATCGAATATCGTCCGAGTTAACCTCGTCATGGCTAAACCATAGAGGTCGTGGTGATTGAATCAAAGATTTTCCGAGTTGGCTTCATCATGGCTGAATCGGAAAGGTTGGCATAGCTGAATCAAAGACTCTTTAACTCGGCGTCATCATGGCTGAGTTGGAGACGTCACTGCAGCCATATCGAAGAGGTTAACGCATCTAAATCGAAGACTCTCTAACTCAGCTTCATCATGGTTGATTTGGAGAGATCGTCGCAACCAAATCAAGGACTCTCGGATCAGCTTCATCATGGCAGAATCGGAGACGCCCCTGCGGTTGAATAAACAACTCTCCAACTTGGCCTCATCATGGCCGAATCGATGAGGTCGCCATGGTTGAATCAAAGAAATTTTGCTTCATTGGTCTAATCGGATAGGTCGCTGCAGCCGAATTGAACACTTTTCAACTTGGCTCCTTCCTGGTCGAATAAGAGAGGGACTACTTTGCTACTTGTTATAGCCGAACGGAGAAACTGAATGAGTAGCCCCTTATAGCTTATTGTTGCCAAATGGAAGAGTCAAGTGGAATACTTGCTTTCTCATGGCTTATGTTGAGGCCATTCATCTTACGGTTGAATGTATAATTATTCTCAAAGTTATTCAAAATCGAGTAAATAGAAGATGATGACGGAGAAGATGGAACCCAAGTTCAATGCCTCCTCCATTAAGCACTATCTTCTTTAGACTTCTAGACATTTCTTGAACTTGTTGTTTTTTCCCTTTCTTACTTCGCATGTGAGGGCATGTGGTAGAACACTTTATTTTGCTTCATATGCATGGTTACTTCATGTGCTTGGTCGACCACTCGGCGGTATACCTCTATGTTTCTTGTTGTACAATATGCTCTTCCCATAGTTGTTTGCTTAAAAAATCAGCCTAATGATTCAAAGGCTTCCTAACCCTTTAGGGCTAAAGGGGCATTGCCCTTATCATTGTAGTGGAATTCTTGACAATCTAAGCATGTCTTACCCACTTACCCGCTCCTTGGCCCCTACTGAGTTGAACGTGTAATGGAATTCTTGGTAACCTAAGCGTGTCTTAGCCACATACCCACTCCTTGACAACCTAAGTGTGTCTTAAACCATACATTTTATGTTTAGTTAAGCCCTTTCCTTAAGGGGTTAGGATGCATTTGATTGCGAGGTCGGTGTCTTGTCATTCCCATTGTCTACTGTGATAATTATAGCATAATTTTGGACACCAACTGAGCGAGCTGATCATTGCATCAGTGTATCATTTAATTAAACTATCACACTTGATTAGACACTTCCTTAAGGAGGTAGGATGAGTTCGGTTACAAGGCTGACGTCTTATCATTCTCAACGCCTATCACAGCGTTTATGGGATGAGTCCGGATGCCAGCCGAACGACCTAATCATTGCATCAGTGCATCATTTAACTAAACTATCACGCTTGGTTAGATCCCTTCTTTAAGGGGGTAAGACAAGTTCAATCGTAGGGCTGGCGTTCAATCGTTCCCAATGCCTGTCACAACATTCGTGGGATAAATCTGGTCATAAACCAGCTTAGCTAATCCTTGCATCTAGCTGAGTTTGTCGTGAAGGTTTTTTTTCTCTTGGTTAGACTTATCATCTCATGCTAAACCCCTTTGCCCTAAATTTGGTGACAAATAATCATGAAATGAATAAAATTAAAAGATAATTCCTTCATAAGTGACAAAATCAACGGCTAACCGCACATATAACCGATATTCTACAATGAAACATGCTTTTGTTAATATGAATGACTTGGACTATCCCCTACATCATATGTTATACCTCTTATGTTTGTCGGAGTGCCAGGTTCATAGTATCCCCTTTTCTTAAAGAGTTGTCATCCAAAATGTCTCTAGGTGCTTGTTGTCCTTGATCTTGTGTGGGCCTTCCAAATTGGGGGTGAGCTTTTCTTGAAGTGATCCCTTTTCGATGGTTTCCATTTTTCTTAGGACCAAATCACCTTCATTTAGGGGTCTCTCCTTGACCTTGCGGTTGTAAAACTGAGTCATCCTGATTTTTGCTATGTCCTCCTTAAAGTAAGCACAGCCGCAAACTTTTCCAAAGGTTGTTACTTTGCTTTCAGCAAGGGAAAATTTAAACCTTCCCCAGAGCATTCTATTGAGAAAATCCGTGTAAGCCATCCTATTATGAATTCAGGATTAGGATGTTTTCACAATTGAACCTTATCACGTACTTCTTCAAGTTCTCCCCTTTGGCCTACTAGATCTTGGCAAGGTGAATGTTGGTTTTTCATTCTCTTTTTCTCACTATGAAGTCACTGCTAAATAGCTCGACCAACTGGAGGGGGAAGTAATGCTTCCATTAGGAAGACTATTAAACCACTTTTGTGCAATCTCCTTTAACGTGGTCATAAAGTAACATCAGTAAGTTGTATTATCAACACCCTATATGTATATCTGTGTCTTATAAATATTGAGATGATCATCTGCATTAGTCATTAGAACAAAGGGTTGATGTTTTACATCTAACTTTCTTAGCTCATGCCACTGCCACGATTCCCCTACGAAAGGGGGACAAGAAGGAAGGCAAAGACCCTCTTGCTAAGGAACTCCCAATTCATAGCATGGGTGACCTAGCTCAACCAATAAGGGTGAATCATACTCAGGTTCATCATTCATAAGAAATGACTCATACTCAGTAGTAAACACATCATCAAAAGGATCATCAATTATAGAATCCTCAACCCAGTGAAGAGTAGAGAACTCCATATCATATAATTCGGAAGGCTGTCTTTGCATGTTAAAGATGTTTAGCTCTCAGGTCATATTGCCAAAAGACAATCTCATCACACCATTCCTGCAATTAATGAGGGCATTAGCAGTGACCAAGAAAGGACACCCTAGAATCATTAGGACTTGACTAGCTAAATTGGACACCATCTTAGTCTCAATCACAACGAAGTCCACTGGGTAAATAAATTCACCCATTGTAATAAGCACATCCTCAACTATACTACCCCTAGGCAATCGAGTCAGTCTATCAGCTAATTGTATAACCATCTTGGTAGGCTTCAGCTCACCCAACCCTAGCCTCTTATACTCAGTGAAGGGTATTAAGGCAACACTGGCCCCTTAATTAAGCAAAGCTCTGTGAATAAGCTGGTCCCCTATAATTATAGAGATAGTAGGGCAACTAGGGTCCTACTCCACTAGGATCTGATGATAAAGAATAGAACTTACACTAAAGGCTAAGCAAGCTATCCTAGCGACATTAGTAGCTCTCTTGCTTGTGTGCAAATCCTTCAAGAACCTAGCATATGGATGCATCTGCTGAATAGCATCAAGTAAAGGGATGTTGATTTTGACTTGGGAGAAGGTCCCTCCCATCTTCTCAGTATGAGCATGGTCTTTCTTTAGAACCCTATGGGGGAAAAGGGGCAAAGGCATATGAACTTACTCAAAAGAAGAAGAAGCAGGACAGAAGAACCCTTATAAGGAGAAAGGCCAACTGAATCAAAGGAGTCTTTCTCTTTAAGCTCCTCTTTCTTAGATGGTGACTTAGGAGGATGGTGAGTCTCAGAATCATTGGAGAAACTATCAGTAGCATCCCCTGGCTCACTAGATGCACCAGTTTCTGGAGGTGAAGAAGAAGAAGAAGAATCTTAGAAGTACTGGTGAGGATACCTGCAGGGCTAATTAGGATTTCGCACTTGGTTATCAATCTTGTGACCACAACGGAGAGATATAACTGCATTCACTTTCCTCATGGCCTCACTAGGGTTACTCGAAGAAGAAAATGTGTGGCCCTCGCCTAAGGTTGACTTAGAAAAGTACCTGGCTCCCCAGAAGATGATGCTAACTAGGAAAACTATTCAGCCATCATTCTCATCATTCTTTCTATGTCAGCATTAATCATTCTCTCCACATTATTACTAAATCTCCTCTTCGTTTTATCATTGTTAGTGAAACTAGGGAGAGGTTGAACTTGAGCTATAGGTGGTGGAGGTGTAAGTGCATTAGGCACACCAGGAAAAGCCAGTCTCTGAAAGGAACTAGAAGGGTGAGAGATGGGCTGGGGGTTGTTTCCCAGAAACACTCCAAGCTAGGAGTCAGGAACCACAGCATTTCGTCCATTACTCCAAGAAAATTTAGGGTGATTTCTCCACCTTAGATTGTAGCAGGGGAAAAAGGGGTCATTTTTAGGTCTTTGAAAAGCCATACTCGCTTACTTTTGTCCAGTTCGTAACTGGTGAGCAAAATAAGGATAGGCACTCAAAGAATGATCTAAGGCCTAGCAAAGACAAGACACTGAAGGAGTCAGGGTGTAGCACCCCCAACCCCTAGGGTTAGGAGCGTTACGTTTTCTTACTTCCTACTTAAGTTCTGTGGTGACATGGGCAGAGTTTCCCCTAAAACTGGACCATTTCATAGGCAAAAAGCCTTACAATAAATCCCTACAATTAATAGAAGTGTAAAAAACTCTACAGTAAGCTTAACGGCTACACATCAGAGTCCATAACTTAACGAGCAACTCGCTCGGAGTACATCAAACAATATAGTTCATTAATTAAAGAAGAAATAAAAGATACAACTCAACGGTTCACATAACCGGAGTACTAGGGGTTTGCATCCCAAACTATAAACAACTTCATTTAAAAAAAACGATAACTGACTAATATGATTGTTGCCTTACATGGCCATACCTAGCGACTTATAAGTAACATGCATTACATGAAGTAGAGTGCTGTAACTGCATAAATTTACAAAAGTAGGAATACATCATCTTACATCATTCAACACATAAATCTACTTCTGTATGTGCACATGTGACACCTTATTAAGCAAGGGTAGACTCCGGCTTGGCACTTGTAAATGAACTTCATCCTACCATAGTGAAAACCTAGGGAAAAGGGGGAAAAAGTAATGGCATGAGTAACCACACGCTTAGTGAGTATTGCCTGTTTTCTTAAAACCAAAACCGATACAGGCAATAATATCATTAATAGTCACATATCACGTATTTATGTATTACTATCATATTAGGCAATGATAGTCTCCAAGGACGGATTATTACCCATGAACTTCATTCTTACCACTCAAGCTCATTTGTAGGTCCCTAAATGACCAAATCTCCTTACTAGTAAGCACTTAACCACATAAATGAGCAATGCGGATTATGCACGAAACTTTCTTTCAATGAGTGAATGCTTTTCGAACTTACATGCTCGATGCTTCACAAGAACATAGCCATACTTTGCTTAGGATTTCATTTAAACTATTCTTGCTCATTCATAAGACACGCATGGGATATGCATAGGAATCTTCCTTTTTCCTGAAAACACTTCACTTAGCCTTACCTGAAATTTCATTTATAGGGTATGCATAGGATATACACATTTTAAACCTCATTCAGATCCTATTCATAAGATGTGCAGACAATATATAGGGAAAGCTTTTCTTCTTTCCTTGAAAACACTTTGCTTAGCATTTTGAGCCTCACAAAAATACTGTACTCAGACTCTTGAGGCTCATAAAACAATTTACTTAGCATATTGAGGCTCATATTACCTAAAAAGAAATTTCTTTTATATTGGTCCTCTAAAGACCCTTATGAGCTTTCTTAACTTATTCATATTGGCCTCTTAATGGCCCTTAAAATCTTTCTTTTTCTTGAAATACTTAAAATGGCATAATGCCAACTGCTTTTCTTAGTCGTTAGGAAAATACTCTTGGCGTAAGATAGTCGTTTATTAAAAGAAACATACATAACAATTTAACCACCTAAGTGAAGAGACTAGAGTCTTAGAGGTAGTTTATTACTGCCATCTCAAGCCGGCCAAACTGGGGCGGTAACAGTTGCCTATCCGGACAGACATCATACTATGCTGAGACATAACTTACATACTTAGAATTCAGGCGGGATTTAAACCATCATCCCTAAGTCATCTTAACATAGCTTATGCTAAACTATGTAGGATACTAAGCCACCATCCCTGGATCATCTTAACGTAGCTCATATTATGCCACGTGGGAGATAAGCCACCATCCCAGGGTCTCAGACCTAAGCTAAAAGCTTTTAGTGTAGCTCCTTCACGTACACATAAGCATGAACATAGTTACTTACACATATGCATACTTATTCACATATATGCTTATCTAGCAAAATAGTCCATAACCCTACTATTGGTTTATGATTCTTTCATTTTCAACTTAAAACCTCTTATAAATGTGATAAATTCGCTAACTCGTAAATCGAAACTTATTTAAAACTTAAAGAAATGGCCTAGCATATAACTCAAGCTAAGTTTCGTAATAAAATCCTTCAGTACCCATTCTTACTTTGTTTAAAATTCTTTTTAAACTCAATAAGGAGACATAAGCAACTAAAGCCTTAAAATGCTTTTGAACCTATTACTAGCATGCTCTTTAACATCCTAAACCTATCGAGTGTTCAATTGAGTCATTTATTAAGTAGTTCGATGATTTGGGACCTTTTTACACTTCAAACATCTTAACAAACTACTAGGCAATTGGTAAATGCTCAAAACATTCATAATTATGAAAACAACCCTTTAATGACCCTTTTCAAACATGTCTAAGTTCAAAAGTCAGTCATATAGCTTCCCTTAGCCACATCAAGAGTGAAGGCTTTCACACATGGCACATTCATAACACTTCATAATTGAACTTAGCAATATAAGGCACACTTGGCCTCGCAATCCACATGATTACGGTAATCATAACCCAGGCTCCCTCCTTGCACAACGCCGACCACAAATAACCTCAAAAGCACTCATTAGTTCGACCTCGAGCCATCCACCTACTAACTCAATGTCAAGTTCGTAATTGTAGCACTTCATTATAATGATCATTATGAAATGTTTAATAGCAACGGATGAATTACCGAGCAATCAACATCCTTCCAGCGGCACATTATGGCATATATGAACACATAGGTTTCATTAATTTAAATAAGGTACTCAACGGACCGAAATGAACTAATAAGGTATGGAACTTACTTGCATTTGTAATTAACGATTGGGGAAAAAAGGTGCCATGCGCATATCAGTTTCAAAGCATAACTAACCGACTTAACATGCATCGACTTAAAACAATCTTAGTTCGTTTCAAGGACATTTTCAATCATGAACTAACTAACTTCACACGCATCGATTAAGCACGCTTAGGTCGTTGCAAGGTTATTTCTAAGCATGAATTAACTAACTTAACATGCA
>NCQV01077984.1:129-11056 GCA_002740545.1 Lophocereus schottii | reverse complement strand
TTTGAAAGCTACACTTTGAACAAGGTACGGATATATCTGCTGCCATCAGCCTGCATCCCTTGGGAACTTGCTTGGTTTGAAACCTCAACAAAAGATTTGACTTCAAACTATTTTGCTGAACTTTCAGTACACTCCAAAAGGATTTCAAAAAGTGGATTTGACAGTTCCAAAGTTCATCTAATGATAGAGAAAATGGATCATCAAAACCGGGTACTGAAATGCTATTCTGGGCAGTTTATATAGTTTGACTTCAAGGGCTGAGTTGGATGGGCAAATGAAGTTCAAATGACTTGCAACTTGCTTTATTGGAAAGATTTCTTCCTAAACTTAAAACCTAAGTTAATAAAATATACTTAAACCACATATAAGGTAGGTGATGAGGGTCACCAAGTGGCTGCACTTGCTGGCCAGAATTATATCTTTCAAACAATGGCATTTTGAAGTTCAAATAAAACTCCATAAAGTACCTTTTACCATGGAATTCAAAAAGTGGAACCGAAGAAGGGCCTTTCCATGTGTAAATTTGTTCATAGCTTTCCTCCCATGAAATCGCGTGGAAAAAATAAAAAAGAGACCCTTGAAAATATACATCAGAAACACTAGATTGTTCACTCATAATTTACAACTAATTTTTGCCGTTTCTCGCATCTCCATCAAACAACTTACTATAATATTTTACTACTTCTTGTGATTTCTTATCGTTGTTTACTACTTGCATATATATTATGATTCTTTATCAGTCTTTGGCTTATCATCTTCAAATTAAAAGTAGATGTTGAAAATAACGGTAGTAAATACTTTCATGGAAAAAGAATTAGGAATCCATCCAACCCAGACGTATAATAGTTGGCAGAATATGTCGTTTTCTCCCCACCACCCAAAATGAAATCCGATCCAACTGCACATCAAAAATAAATAATAACATAACATTTCCGTCTCTCTCGCCTGCCTTGCTCTTACTAGTTACTACGACACCACCAGTCCACCACTGGTCTCTCTGGCTCTCAACCTGCACCGACACATTCGTTAAGAAAAAGCAAACTGAAGCTGATCCCTCACTCTCTCTCTCTCTCTCTCTCTCTCTCTCTCTCTCTCGCTTTTTCGTCCGCCATTGTTAATTGATCGAGCTCCATTGTTGATCGCTCGAAGATCAAGATGAGCATGTACGGAAGAGATCCATGGGGAGGCCCATTGGAGATAAGCGCCGCAGATTCCGCAACTGACGATGAGCGAAGCCGCAATCTCCAAGACTACGACAGAGCTGCGTTGTCATCGAGGCAGCTCGACGAGACGCAGCAGAGCTGGCTGTTGGGCCCTACCGAGCAGAAGAAGAAGAAGAAGTATGTGGATCTCGGTTGCATCATTGTCAGCCGTAAGATCTTCGTCTGGACCGTTGGTACTATCCTCGCCGTCGGATTAGTCTCCGGATTTATCGCTTTGATTGTCAAGCTCGTCCCTCGCCATCACCATGGGCCTCCTCCCCCTGATAATTATACTCAGGCACTCCATAAAGCGTTGATGTTTTTCAATGCGCAGCGATGTATGATCTTTTCTGTCCCTCTCTGTCTATATGGATTTCGATCCTGATTTGGTTTTTGTGTTGTCTCATTTTGATTTTGTTCTTGCTTGATTCAGCTCACTGTCTGTGTGTTTCAGTAACGGTTAGGTTAGGGAATCAATTTTGTTGTCTGGAATAGGAATATTGTGTTCATGATTCAGGAAGTTAACTGAAGTTTAGGTTTGATGAAGATATGGAAACGTGGTCGTTGTGAAACTGAGACAAATGAGCATCTCTGATTAGGATCAGGGCGGTGGGAAATCGTTAATCAAGCTTCTTTGTATCATCTTAATTTGTTTAAGATCAATTGGTAGGTGTCACAATCAGAATATTCTATGTTCATAACTTCGTACAAGTACAAAAAGAGCTTTTAGTGATCAACATCAGAAGCTTTGGTCCAATCCCTAACTTGAGGTGGGGTTGGTGTTAAGGATCCAGGATATCAAATTTCCGATCTTGATCTACTGTGAATTTGGGGATCTGTTATGTTAAGGTGTTATATTAGTTTACTATGCTGAGCTCTTCTTGTTTCTTATAAGTTCGTCGACTGTAGCTTGTAGGCATCTCATATGAATACTGATACCCCTCAGTTACGTAGTGCCTGTGGACAGATGAATCTCTCTCTCTCTCTCTGCATCTTTCATGGCTACTGAATCAACAAATCTCAGCTCCATCACTGTCAATTGCATGATCTTCATGGGGACCATTACACCATCCTTGGTGCCGGCTTAATTGCTGGTTTGATCACCTTGATTGTCAAAGTTTACATCTCACCACCATGCCCCTCCTCCCCTTTCTGATAATTATTCCGGGGCACTCAACAAAGCGCTTATGTTCTTTGATGCTCAGTGCTGTACGCCCTCTCTTTCTAGGGCTCTCACCTGGGTATGATGTTCAGTTATTGCTTCTGATTTTGTATTTTTCTGCATTTGGCATTGTTGCAGTCTTGTTTGAGTCATTTTGCTGATTTTGTAATGTATTTATGAAGTCTAGTATCGAAGAATTTAGTTTGGAATTGAAATTCTTACCTAATAGTTTTGTTTTTGGCTTTTGTTGACTGTTGGCATTTATGTTGAGCACTATTTGCACTACCATCGCTAGGTTTCTTGGCAACTCTTTCATAGTCTCCAAGAAAATCAAGAACTGTTTTAGAAGATCTTATTCCGATTCACAGTGAATTAGTCATTATATTTCTAATTTTATTCAACTACTTATTTCCTATGTGTAGCACTGCCATTTGTGTTACATCAACTTGTGAGTGCACTTAGTTGGGAAACAATGAAACATATGTAGTGTCAATCTTTTGATGGGCAAATCTAACAGTTATGAGCATATCTAGGAAAACTTTTGTTCTTTACTTATATATCTGCTTTGTTGTTTTGATTATACCGATCAAATTTCAATTTTTAGATCTGCATTTTGCCTATCTGACTTTCCTATGCACCGAATTTTGGCTTCTGCAGCTGGGAAGCTACCAAAGCACAACAATGTTTCTTGGAGGGGTAATTCATGCTTGAATGATGGCAAGTCTGATTCGTCAACAATTTTTAAAGACCTCAAGGGTGGTTATTATGATGCTGGGGATGCCATCAAGTTCAACTTCCCAGCCTCATTTGCTATGACCATGTTAAGTTGGAGCGTGATTGAATACAGAGCCAAATACGAGGCTGCAGGAGAACTCAATCATGTTAAGGAGATCATTAAGTGGGGAACAGATTATTTTCTCAAGACCTTTAACTCTTCTGCAGATTCTATTGATAGGCTCGTGGCTCAGGTAGAATCATGTTCATTATCTGCGGTCATTGTGTTTAGTTCACTTTTGCATTATCATCTTCATATGCTTAACCTTATGAAATATGCCTTTTTTATTATCATTGTTCTTTTGGTATATGATATGATGCTCCCGGAATTTTGTGTACAAAGTAAGATGATTGTCTTGTTTTTGTTGCCACAATAAAAGGATTAGCTACAAAGAAAATAAGGTGAAAAGAAAACATAAGGAGTTAGCCACTAAGGTGAATACATAATGTGATAATTTGAAAGACGCGACTGAAGTTCTCCCAGATAACTATCGAGCTTAACTCATTCAATCAAAATCTTCTGATTACAAAATATATGTCTATGGACTAGCTTTCCTCTTATGATAAGAATTAGAAAATGGGGCAAATACTAAGGAAACTAATCTGGAAAAGTAATCACTGAAAATATTAACAAGAAGTGAAACCATTATTCAAAGCATGTATGTTTGGGCTGTGGCAAGCCATCTGTGTCCAGTGGGCTTCAAGACCTTCCAAGCCTAAGTGCCCTAGCATTCAACTGCACCCCATTGCTTAATCTTTTGATTTGATGTGGGACACCAATCTTGAGCTCTCCATGCTGTGAGCTGAAGAGAGTAGGAACTATTGAACTCAATACTTTGAAATCATTGTTAAGTGATTACATGAAAAAGGTAACATGGCCCCAATATACTCGAGGTGGATGAGCAGTCTGTAGCTAGAACTGATGTACCAAGCAGCAAATACAAGTGATGCCTCGGGCTCTATTTGTAGGTCTTCTGGAATGGCTTGTCTGATTAGTGGAGGTGAGGTCGCATCTTTTTAGTGGGCTGATAGTGTGGGTGGTATCATTGTAGGCTATGTTCTGTATTCAACCAAAAAAAAAAAAAAAAAAAAAAAAAAAAAATCCTGCTTAGCAAAAATTTGAAACCCTGCATCCCATGCTGACCTCTGCGAGGACTTGACACCAAAAAGTTCCATCTCAAAAGCCATCCTTTATTGGTAAACTAAGATCTAATTCTGTGGCTGGGGCTGGTCGTGCAATATTGTAAATGAGTCTCACACTCATGTGCTCCACTGCTCCATCAATATACCAGAATCATGGCCCCTTTTTTATTTTTTGGGTCTGCTGTATTTTGTGAACTGAAAGTAAATTTTCTCATCTTATGATGACAGGTTGGGCAAGGCGATACCTCAGGAGGTAGCACAACTCACAATGATCATTACTGCTGGATGCGACCTGAGGACATTGACTATTCCAGACCTGTGGCAGAATGTCACGCTTGCTCAGATCTTGCAGCAGAAATGGCTGCTGCTTTGGCTGCTGCATCCATCGTTTTCAAGGATAATAAGGCGTATTCAGAGAAACTTGTACATGGTGCTAGAACACTATTCTCATTTTCAAGACAGCAAAGAGGTAGGTACAGTTCTCACACAGAGGCTGCTATATTTTATAATTCAACCATGTACTGGGATGAATATGTCTGGGGTGGAGCGTGGTTATATTATGCTACTGGAAACAATTCATATCTTCAACTTGCTACTACCCGTGGTCTCGCCAAGCATGCGGGTGCGTTCTGGGGAGGTCCAGATTACGGTGTGCTCAGCTGGGACAACAAGCTTGCGGGTGCCCAAGTAAGTTCTTCCTCCTATTCTGCTGCCTATTTTCTCTTCAGGGTGGATCATTGCATTCATTTGTACTGGATCTTTGCCTTCTTTGTTTTGGACCCTTTATAGCTTCTTGACATATTGATGATGAACTTTTTTCTTAATAGTAAGTTTGAAATTAAAATGGCCTTGTATTAATCTGGTGGTTGCCTAACCAGACCAATTTCTGTACAGATTTTTAAACCAACTTTTGTGGTTTATAGCTGCTGTTACCAATCCTTTGGTGGTCAACTCTGAAAGCACAGCTGCAAGCATAGTTTTTCTTTGTCAACAAAATGCTGTGGCTTTGGTATTTGGTCTTTGTGGACCCCCTCCCCCATCTATCAATATCAGCTTTTATTGCGGAATCCTTTGTCATCAGCATGAGTTTGAATTTTTCAAGGAATCGCCACACCCAAACTCTGAAGTGAATCATCACTGTTCTTTTATTGCCTGGACTTGTACGGATTTTAAGTCATTGGTAGTACTTTTCTCCTGGCAGTATTCATAATAGGGTAACAGGGTATGATTTGAGTCGTAATCAGAGTCACCTTAGGTTTTCCTCATAATTGGGATTGCAGTCATTTACTTGTTACCTGTTATCTAAAGTTTTACTGCTCAAGGACAACGTGAAAGGTAAAGAGGAGAGACTTTAGGTCTTCACTTAAACATGGATCTTGTTAGAATATATCATTTACATATCTAAAATCACAATTCTGACTTTCTTCTTCTCTGTCCAGGTACTTCTTAGTCGTCTGAGATTGTTCTTAAGCCCTGGTTATCCTTATGAAGACATGCTCATGACTTTCCACAACCAGACCGACATAATTATGTGCTCCTATTTACCGTATTTCAATAGCTTTAACAGAACCAAGGGTATGCCAATTCTTAAGACTTTCAAAGATTTTTCTGTGCGCTATTTGTTACATAAGAAATCTAAATGCCATTTGCTTGCTTGGATGTTTTTTTAGGGGGCTTGATCCAGTTGAACCATGGTAGGCCTCAGCCTCTTCAGTATGTAGTGAATGCTGCATTCTTGGCTACTGTTTATAGTGATTATCTTGATGCCGCTGATATCCCGGGCTGGTACTGTGGTCCCAATTTCTACTCAACTGATATCTTGCGTGAATTTGCTAAGACCCAGGTAATCATTTGTTTTTCTTGCCTTGATAACTACATCAATCGTAGTTACTTAAAGATGTTTGAATACTCCTGCTGCATCATCTTTCCTATTTTTGCAGATCGATTATATTCTCGGGAAGAATCCTCGTAAAATGAGCTATTTGGTAGGCTTTGGTAGCCATTATCCAAAGCATGTACACCACAGAGGTGCATCAATCCCAAAGAATAAGATTAAATACAACTGCAAAGGAGGTTGGAGGTGGAGAGACAGCAAGAAGCCAAACCCGAACACGATGGTAGGAGCCATGGTTGCTGGGCCAGACAGCCATGATGGCTTCCATGATGTTCGTACCAATTATAACTACACAGAGCCCACACTTGCGGGCAATTCTGGTCTAGTCGCTGCACTTGTGGCCCTTTCCGGTGGCAAGGGTCTTGGAATTGATAAGAACACCATGTTCTCTGCTGTGCCTCCCATGTTTCCGACTCCACCACCTCCTCCAGCACCGTGGAAACCTTGAATTGACAGGCGTTTATGGGTGACATGCTAGAGAGGTGTCATTTCACGTGCCTCTGAAGCTTCATGGTTTCCTTATGTAGGATTCTGTGGATCTTCAAGGAGACACCGCGTGGAGCAAAGCAATAGGAGGGACTGAAATGAAGGTGCTTGAGAGTTGAGGGGTAAATTGTATACTGGCGTACTCGAAGATGATGGGTTGACTTCAGTTTTGTGTGATTCTTTGTTGTAGCTGTAACCGATGTATATGTATTTGTTATTTTTGCAAACACCAAATCACAGATGATCTTTATCGAAAGAATGTAAGCCTTGTTCCCTTTGCTAGGATGAAATGAATGCTACATGGCTTTTATCTGTGGAAAGAGGGGAAAGATGCAGAAATCTTCCGTGTTGAATTGCGAGCGCCTAAGAGAATCAGAGATAAGAGAATTTATCGGTTTGTTTTGGATGGTACTGGTAAAAAGTTATCCGATTTGAATATCTGATTATGTTTGACCTCAAAAAATCAGGTGCAGTCATGATTTTTTTTCAGCCAAATTTTAAATTTAGATACAATATTTTTCATATTTCTTTTGTCCGAACCCAAATTTAGCATTATTCGAAGTATTCTATCCGGAAAAATCTGGGTATTAGATGTCAATTTTTTGTTCGAGTTTTAATATTGTTCAATTTGAATTGACTTGAATTCAACTCGAACCCGAATTTTTTTCAGTTATGGGACGCTTCTTTTTGTTAAGTAATGGTAAACCAGGCCCTCACTTCAGCGACCTTTTTTTGGGGAGGGGGGGTTTTGCCACAAAGAAAACATGCTTTGAAGTTTGAAGGACAAAAATGTTGTAAAACCCCAGGCATGGGAGCATCTTACATGCCTCCTTCCGTGTGCGTTCTTTAAACTCAGACTAGTTTTATTTTTATTCTTTATTTTGACAAATAAAAAGCTATTCGTCTTCTTTATTTGCTCCGGCTCCATCATCCTCTTCGTCAATAGCACTATCCAATATTGTTAGACTCTCTCTCCTCTGTTTTTCCCTTCATTGCTACCATGCTTTATTCTTTTTCTCTCCTTCCTCTGATAATGGTGTATTCGACATAAGAGTCGAAGAGAGAGGAGACCGTGGAGGAGATAGAAGAAGGAATTACACATATCTCCTCGCTCTCAAATTTCTTCATTATATCAGAGCACTGCGATCTAACCTTAAAAAAAAAAAAACAAAACCAACACAAACACAAAATCCACACAAGAACCGAAACCCTAGGACACATGACATTGGGAAGGATGATGAAACAAAGAACAAAGTTGAGACCTTTGTCATCACACCTCAATCTCCCTACTATCTATCACCCTCAGATTCTCCTGGAGCCCTTATCATGACTATCAGGTTCGATGGGAAAAATTATGACCTTTGGGAGCAAGCGGTAAGGACAGCTTTGAGACCTAAAAATAAGCTTGGTTTCGTCGATGGAACGATAACCAAACTAGACACGAAAGGAGGAGACGAAAACTTGGCTATGGCTTGGGAGATGGTCAATTCTATGATTACATCCTAGATAATGAATGTAATTGACCCTAAACTCCATGGAAGCATAGCCTACGTCAACTCAGCCCATGCCATGTGGGAGAATATTAGGAAACGATACTCAGTTCCTAATACACCAAGAATACATAAGCTAAAAGCTGAAATCGCATCATGCAAGCAAGGAAATATGGAAGTCGTTGAGTTTCTATCCAAGCTCATGAGTCTCTGGAATGAACTTGGCAACTACGTTTGTGTACCTGAATGCAAGTGCGGTGCGGCCGAAAAGATTCTTCTGGTGGTGGAGAATGACAAAGTCCATCAATTTTTGATGGGGTTGAACGACGAGGCATTCTTCACAGTTCGTAGCCAAATATTGACCCTCGATACCTTGCCGAGTATAGATAAAGTTTTCAACATTGTGCAACAAGAAGAGTCCCACAAAGGGGTGATGCTTAACCGTGAAGGAACCACCATCCATGATGGTGCTGCAGCATTTGCCGTGAGCCACGCTAGGCCTAGCCAACGAAACGGAGACAAATAGATGTGCCAGCACTGTGGTAAGTATGGGCATGATGCTGCTGTGTGTTTCGAATTAATTGGCTATCCACCGGGGTGGAGCTCACGAGGAGGATATGGTGGCCGAGGCAGAGGACGGGATGGCAGAGGAGGAGGACGTGCAACAAGCAGCCGAGGCGTGGTGCTTCGAAGGAACAAGCTAACGTGTTGCAGACCAGCCTTGAGACAGGCAGCACCGAAGAAGACAGTCACAACGCACGGCCCTGGAGCAATTGCATAGGCTTCACTCCTGAACAGATGCAAAGAGTCTGATCGAACCCTCCAACTCGACCCATGAAAAACTTTTAGGTAAGGGATTATGGTTACTAGACAGTGACGTCTCATGCCACATGACCGGAAACATTAACTTGCTTCAAGAAGTGCATGGAGTATTACCCATTGAAGTTCAACTACCCAATGCAGCGTATACCTTGGCAACCAAAAGAGGGTTTGCTTATTTAAATCCTAATATTACCCTAAAGGATGTACTCTATGTACCTCAACTAAATTGCAATCTCATATCTGTTGGGCAGTTAATTGAAGATTTGTCATGTATTGTAAGATTCACTAATCAACATTGTGTGATACAGGACCTTAATTCAAGGAGCCCGATTGGAGTGGGTGAGCCGAAAGAGGGGTTTATTATTTCAAAGACAAGCCTGCGGTAGCAATTCAAGTCAACAGGGTTTCTTCATATGAACTATGGCATCAACGTTTGGGGCATCCATCTCGACAAGCATTATCTAAGCTATTTTCTGGTATTAGTAAAAGCTTTAGTAATCATAAAGAGGATTTACGTGATGTGTGCCTACGTGCAAAACAAACACGATCATCTTTTCAAATTAGTGATAATATAGCATTGAATAAATTTGATTTGATTCATATTGACATTTGGGGCACATATCGTGTTAAGGCCTTTTGTGTGGTGCACAGTATTTTTTAATTATTATTGATGATGCTAGTAGAGGAGTTTGGGTATACTTAATGAATGACAAAAGTGAAGCCTCTCAAATTATCAAAAATTTTTGCCACATGGTCCATACCCAATTTGATGCCAAGGTAAAAATTATTAGAAGTGATAATGGTCGCGATTTTACTTCAGGAACTATGAACAATTTCTATAATGAAAATGGAATTGTCCATCAAACAAGCTGTGTTGATATCCCTCAGCAGAATGGCAGAGTAGAGAGGAAACATCGTCATATTCTCAATGCAGCCCGAGCACTACGTTTTCAAGCCAATCTTTCTATTGAGTTTTGGGGAGAATGTGTGCTAACCGCAGCCTAACTAATTAATAGGACACCCTCCATAATCCTTCAAGGAAAAACTCCCTTTGAGGTCCTCTTTGGGACTAAGCCTACATATGATCATATTAAAGTCTTTGGATGCCTATGTTATGCATACAATTTACAACCACGAAAAGACAAATTTGGTCCTCGGAGTCGAAAGTGTGTGTTCATTGGTTATCCTTATGGACAAAAAGGGTGGAGGGTTTACGATGTTGAAAATGGTGATACTTTTGTTAGTCGGGATATCATGTTTTGTGAAGAGCTTTTCCGCTTCTCAAAGAATCTTAAGGACGAAGATTCTTCCAATAATCAGACCCCAGCTCAAGTTCTAGTAGTTACCCAACCTACTGGACTGGACATTTTAGAGAGGCAAGGCCCGCATGAGGATCTCCCTCCTGGTCTGATGCACGATGGACTGCAAGGGCACTCCACCGAGAAGGGGAGCAACCCAGCAGCATCGCCAGGCCCATCGACAGGCCCAGCTGCAGCAGCATCAGGGCCAGGTGCGTCCCCTGGCCTAGCTGCGTTGCCTGGCCCAATAGCCGCTGAGCCAGTAGCCCAGCCCGGACCAGTTGCATTAACAGGCCGCGCAGCCTTATCAGGCCTGACTTCTTCTGTGCCCAGTATGATTGGGCCTTTAGTCTTAGGAAACACGATCAGCCAAGCGACAGGCCCAATAGCAGAGTCCGCAAGCCCAAGACGAGAAAAGCGTCTCATAAAGAAGCCAAGTCATCTCATATACTACGTTTATTACTCGGTGTAGTGCAAGAACCCCTCTTCCTCGGCACAACCACATCAAACGGTATCCTTAGGTAATCCTTATCCTGTAGTTGATTATGTTACATGTGATCGGTTTTCTAACGCCCATAAAGAATATATTGCTGCTATAACAAAAGTGGTGGAGCCCAGCTACTTTCATGAGGCAGTCAAAGACCTAGGTGGAGAGA
>NCQV01077980.1:16904-29659 GCA_002740545.1 Lophocereus schottii | reverse complement strand
TATATATAGACACACACACAAAAAAATTGGTCTGATAGAGTCTCAGACAATATAAGTTTCTTAAGATTGAAGACAATTGGCTAATAAATGGTTGGTAAGCAATTGAAGATTATAACATATACCTGCATACAATTTTTGATTAAAATCATTACATTGGAATTATTTACTTATGCTAATAATAAAGGATTCCATTTGAAATAGAAGCAGGACTACTTTTATTAGTCATTGAGCTACTAATTAAGTTATTTCAAAAATGGTGAAGAGAGGCTTTAGGCTGAGGTGTGTTTACTATATGTACATTTAAAAATGCACATATGTTCTTGTAAGCATCAAAATTTCATAATATGTAAGCAATTACCCAATTGTTTTCATGTATTATTTTGTCGCATGATCAAGTAGATCCACTAATTACCAATTATCAGGGCTTATGCCCATGCATCCACCCATGCAAAATCAACTCAAGCTTCCTCATCAGCCTGTAATGTTTACACCTTACTCAATGATTACATGGTATAGGGATACTCTCTTTTCAGTGTGAGCTTACCAATTCAAGTTGCACTTTCAGATAATAACCTTCAAGATTGTTTTACTTTTATTATCTCACTTTCTTATTTTGAAATAAAATGAATTAAAATGCACGTGCTCAATCAAAATAATTTAAAAAAAAATTATTTTGCAATATAGAAATAATCGTATTGGGTCTTCGCTCACTCTTCATAACCTTCTTATGTTTTCTGCATAAGGTGAAACAACGGTGTACAATTCTCCTCTCTACAGGCAGGATGGAAATAAAAAGTAACATTGTGTGCCTAAAATCAAGCTTAGTCTGGAAGCTCACGGTCACGCTTGCATGGTGAAGAAGTTTTTCCCCGCCTAAACCTTAAGAAACTTCAATACGTGTTCATACTTGGGAGCAGCGTATGACACATGTCAACTGGTAGGTGTAAACTTTACTACATCTTTGGGATTTGCAGAGTTGTTTAAATAATGTTAAGGTGACTTGAGGCATAAGGAAAATCTCCCTCCTATTAATTGTAGTCAGTCTTAATTATAACTTAGTCTTTTCTGGGTTTAGGTGGCAATAGTGCTTCCAATCTTTGTCTTCCATTAAATTATTTACTAATGAATAGTTAATTCGGATTAATCAAGTGATTAGTGACTGGGGCATTACAGTAGGAGGTGGGTTCTCGCCTTCATAGGGAAAGGAAAAAGTGAAGTACTACCCGGAATTTATTCCATATTCTTCGAGTATATTTACTAGGATTCCCAATGAAGCATGGAATGTCCAATTTGAACTTTGTTTGGTGACTGAAAACCCGTACCAAACTAGGGGTTGTGCTGATTTCAGTGATTTGGGGACATTCTTGGTGAAGAAGTCCTTGGACATCACTTTGGTGCGGATGTGGATCTCACTTTGCTGCGGATGAGGGTGGTGCCAGAAACTTGTATCTTAGGGCCTGTAAAATTAAGCCAGAAGTGCATAGTCATAGTTGTGGTATTGTATAGGTCATTTACAAAGATGGGTCTAATTCGACTATTGCTATTATGTTATGAGTTATTACTAAACTAATTAGACAACCAAAATTAAATTAATTTCAAAGAAACAGAACTTCAAAAAAATCACACAGGATCTAATATAAAAATAGAGCGTAAAATAACAATAGAAATTATCATAATACAAGAGAGAGGCGAGAGATTACTATAACCATAATTGCTTAAAGCAAATGAAGAAATTCAACATCCATCATAACCCCAAGGAGCAGTAAAAATCAAAATTTTGAGTCAAAGAACTTTTCGAGAGATAAAAATTGAAACTAAAACTAGAACAAGGAAAATTATGTCAAACTTAAATTGGGTACCTAAAATTACATTCATCTCTAAAACTATTAGAAACTTATGCTGGTAATTATACTAGAAACTAATGCTACAATTAAACGGAAGAAAAATTAAGCCCATGGCTTCCCACCGCCTTTCTGTGAATCACCTCGCTGCTCGATCATGTGTTTCTGGTTGCCAAAAGGAAACAACTTGCAATAGGTGACTGAGATCCCCTCATGATTGGATATGCGTTGCATTAGAAATAGGCAAGCTTAGTTTTGATTCATTGGAGGGATAGTGGGCATTGAATTAGGCATATGAATTTGTTTTGAGCTCAACATCTTGACAATTGTTATATCATAAACTGGTTGTAGAGAAGCAGTTGTATAATCGGATTTCAACTCACTAAAAATAGTATATAACTCACTAAAATATGATAATGCACACCTAGTTTCGCTCATTAAAAATACTGTATAGTTTACTGTAATATTTGAGTGAAGTGGGACCCATCTTTTAGTGAGCTAATAGATACTTTTAGTAAGCAGATATGTCTGAATCCAACGCATTTTATATGGCTGAATTTCTCTTAGTAAAAACACTACATAACAATATAGCTTGTTAAGATGAGCTACAATACACAAAAAAATGTGCATCAGAAGTTCGCTAAATTATGTTCTAATTATCTATATTATTCATCTTTCAGAGAGTTATGATATTTATTTAATGAGTTGTAATAATTCTTTAGTGAGTTATGAAATATATCTGGTCATCAGTACGACTTAGAGGTTAGTATTAACTATTCATAATAAAAAAAAAGTGATCAAACATATAATACACAATTTTAGTGAGCATATACACATTCTTGATCATATTTTGATGTACAATTGTTTTAGTAAGTTGCATTGTGACTTTTGATGAGTAATAGTATTTGTTCAGTGAGCAATAATTTATTTTTATCTTCTAATATATTATGACATATCTTTTGATTAACTCAGATATAAGATTCTTTATATGTACAAGAATGACATGTTTGAAAAATTTTAGTCACTTTTACTATTTCTTTTAGTGAGCTATGATATTTATTTAATAAGCTCTGATATAATTTAGTGAGTTACATATATTCGTGATCAATATTATTCAATGAGTAATACTAACTATTTCTAATCGAAATGAGCGAGTAAACAATATAATGCACCATTTAAGAGAGCACATACACAATTTGGTTCATATTTGATGTGATTTTTTTTCAGTGCGCTGTATTGTGACTTTTGCCGAGCTATAGTATATATTTAATGAGCAATAGTTTATATTAATCTCCTAATGTGTTATGATATATCTTTTGATTACTCAAATATAAGATTTTTTATATGTACAAGAATGATATACTTAAAAAGTTTCAAACACTTATACTCTTACTATTTTCTTTTATTCAGTTATGTTATTTATATTGTGAGCTATCATTTATATTTATTGAGTTATAAAATATATTCAATGATCAATATGATTCAATGAGCAGTACCAACTATTCCTAATCAAAATGAGCAAGTAAATAATATAATACGCAATTACAAATTCTTGTTCATATTTTGAGGAATGACATTATCTTAGTGAATTGCATTATAATTTTTGGAGGGTTATAGTATGTATTTAGTAAGGAATACTTAATATATATATATATATATATATTTAAAAATATATTTGTATATAAATTAAAAAATAAATAAAGAATAAATAAATTTACTTAATTAATAAACGAAGTGTAAATAAATTAATTAATAGCGTAAATTAATTTCAAGAAAAACAAAGGAAGATTAGAAAACAAAAAAATCCCTCAACCTTGCACGCCAGCAAGATTTGAACTCATGGGCGAGAAGAAGCCAACAAAGGGCGTGACCATTGGAGTAATTTAGGTTTACAAAAGCATGCTACATACTTTTGGAAATATACTTAACACCAGGTGGACGAAGTACACTATCCTTGTACACAATAATTTGCGACATCTTGATGGCATGTAATCACATGTTACAATTTGGAAAACTTAACATCAACTAATCTTATTAGGATCCTAGAATATTTAGGGCTTCCCTAATTAATTAATCCTATAATATCCTTTCCTAATTGTATTTGATATGGAATATAATTCTTGCAATCTTTGAGCAATATAAATATAGTCCAGGGTAATGGGAGAGGGCTGAGAAAAAGATTTTCTTTCCAAACACAATGCTTTCCGTGGTATCAGAGCTAGACAACCAAAATCTTATTCTTTAAAGTCAGCTATGGTTGGCGACAAGAAGGAGAAAGGAGCAAAACCAAACCTTACTCGAGCAACCCTAAGTCTCCATACTATCTATGTAGCTCGGATAATCCGAGCAATATAATTTGTTCCATAAGCCTAAATGACCAGATTAGGCAAATTGGGGCACGCTCGTCGCCAACGGTTTGAGATCGAAGAACAAACAGGGCTTTGTTGATGGATCTATGTCCAAACCTGGGAGAAGAGCAATGCCATGGTTATTGCCTAGCTTTAGAATGTCATAGACAAAAATTTACACAACTCAATTGCCCATGCTGAAACAGTTAGTGAGATCTTGATGGATTTAAAAGAAAGATACTCACAAGGCAATGAGATTCACATTCACCAATTGAGAAGAGAGGTAACTCTTACCAGTCAAGGAATGTTGAATGTAACTGACTATTTCACAAAGCGCAAAACTTTGTGCGAAGAACTTAGCACCTGTCTTATGATGTCAAATTGCAATTGTACTGAGGAATACAATCTGTACAATTACCAAGAAGCAGAGCGAGTGCATCAATTTCTGATGGGTTTAGATTCGTCACAATTGGTATCGTGAGGTCCAACATCTTGAGCATAGAACCTGCTCTAAACCTTAACAAGGTTTACTCCATGGTCCTCAGGGAAGAAAACAACAGAATATGACCAAGGGCATGGAGACCAAGACCACTACCGAGGGCCGAGGCAGCGGCATTCAAGGCCTCCACGGTAGCCCGAGTGAGACAAGATGGGAGGACGAAGGGCACGTACTGTCTCAAATTGTGACATGAAAAGAGACAGCACTATGAATTTAATGGCTACCCATTAAATTGGCAAGGAAGAAGCGGAAATCAACTCACCCAAGCGTCGAATCAAACTAAAGTGTAGGACCATCAGGATCGGAGTTCTGGCGTGAGCAACAGGATAGGTTTGAACCGAAAACCATGCAGAACCCAGCCTGAGGTGGCGGCGGTGCTGCTAGTTATGCCAGGAAATGGGTGAAGGGTACGAGCTTTGTGGAGTTTGGCAAGAACCGAAGTAGTGCACAGGCAAAACACTGTTGGTTTCACACAAGAGCAGGTAAAAGCTCTTTATCCTCTCTCTAAGGAGAGAGAGAGTCATGAAAGAATGAGTGGTATGGCTTCTGTTTATGGTAAGGCTTTTATCTTAAATCTTCCTTGGATCCCTGATGGTGGGGCCGCACATCACATGACATGACATCAAATGAGAATGTCTTCTTTAATAACTACAGATAGCCTATGCCATTGGATATTACACTTTCAGAGGGTCAGAATGTACAGGCGGCAGGAGGAGGAATGGTTCACATTGCTCCAGCGCTGCTTCTGAAAGATGTCTTATAATACACCAACCTTTGCTTACAATCTTATCGTTGTTTCCCAGTTGAATAGAGATGAAAATTATATTGTTACTTAAAAGCTAATTTTTATCTTAGGTAGAACCTTACTTTGAAGAGGCTAATTGAAGTGGGTAAATTGAGAAAAGTGATCTTTTACTTGAAGAATAACGCAAGAGGTATTCTCTTTGCCGCTATTCACAATAAAGAGTCAATTTGTTGAAGAATAACGCAAGAGGTATTCTCTTTGCCGCTATTCACAATAAAGAGTCAATTTGTTGGCATCAATGACTTGGGCAACCGTCATTCTATAGTAGCTTACCGTCATTATCAGCTACCTATGGCTTTCAGTTGAATAAGAACTTTTATGAATGTCACAACATTTGTCATAGGGTTAAACAAACTAGGACTTCATTTCCATTAGCTTGTCTCGGGCTCAAAGACCTTTTCCTTTATTACATTGTGATTTGTCAGTGAGATATCATACCCCTTCCTTAAGTGAATATCATTATTCCCTTTGCATGGTAGATGACTAAAGTCATGCTATTTGGGTATTCCTATTTAAAGATAAATATTAGACTTTTGGACGAATAGTACATTTTTGCTCTGTGGTGCAAAATCAATTTGGTTTGACTATGCAACAAATTTGTAGTGATAATGGATGTTAGTTTATCAATAGCCCTTTACAAAATTATTCTCTTGAGCATGGTATAATTCATGAAACTTCATCTGCCAATACACCTCAATAAAACAGAAAAGTTGAGTGTAAGAATCGACATTTGTGGAGTGTAGCTCGAGCTTTGAGATTTCAAGCTAATCTACCTTTTCGTTTTTGGGGCAAATGTGTCCTCACTGCTGTTTATCTTATAAACTAAGCTCCTACTAAGCTCCTTGAGTTTAAGATGCCCAAAGAAGTCCTCTTTGGGATAAAACCTGCTTATGATTAGCTTAAAGTTTTTGGATGCCTATGCTATGCCCATAATCATGATCAAGGAAAGGACAAGTTTGATGCAAGATCAACCAAGTGCATTTTTTTGGGCTATTCATATAATCAAAAGGGTTGGAAATTATATGATGTGGAGAAATGGAAAATTGTGGAGAAACGGAAAATTATTGTATTTTGAGATGTCATTTTTTATATGGATAGTCTTCCCTATTTCACCAAAAAGACTTCGAGTCCTGCATTGTATCCCCTAATATTTTGAACAACCCATTCTGTTTGTAGCTGTTGGGCCAAAATCCGTAGCCCACAAGACTCATACTATACCTGAACTCAGCATTTGCGTGCTGGGCCTGAGCATCCATCTGCCTCTGAGCAGCTTGCTGAGGCATCAGCCACGCCTTCAGATGATAGGATGGTCTACAGCTTAGAGAATTCCCATGCGAACTGTCAACCTACCTCACCTCAGCCTAGCTCCATGCGCGAGGCCCCAACTCCAAGTGAGGGGGAGCTGTTATGCAAATAGACTCCATCACCAGCAATGCCCATCTCACTTCCACAGCGAAATAGACGACCTCCTGCCCACTAACAAGATAATGTGCATCACACCCTTATAGGCCCCAACTCTTCACCCTTCGATTAAGCTTCTTCATGTATGTCCCATCCGTTATCTCATGTTATTAGCTATGATAAATGTTCTCCATCTCACCATGCCTTATTAACTATTATCACCAACCATGATGAGCCCATGTATTTTTTTCAAGCTATCAAAGATGAGCGATGGAGAGAAGCCATAAGGAAGGAGATTTTAGTCTTGGAGGAAAAGACAATATGGGAATATGCTAGTTTACCTTCAAGAAGGCAAGCCCGCAGGTGCAGATGGGTCTACAAGGTCAGATATAATGCAAACGGGATAGTGGAATATTTTACAATCCATTTAGCTATCCTGGGTAATACCCAAATTGAAGGAGAAGATTTTATTGAGACTATTGTAGCTGAAATGGACACAATGAGATGTTTCTTAACTGTTGTTGTCTCCAAAGAATGGGACCTACATTAAATGGATGTTCATAACGCTTTCCTGCATGGAGATCTCACTGAAGATATTTATATGAAGCCACCTATAAGATTTACCGCCCCTAAATCATATGGTCTGCAAGCTCAAAAGGTCCTTACATGGTCTCCATCAAGCTCCATAACAATGGTTCTTTAAACTTGCGAAATATGGTTTCCAGCAAACTCGACTTGATCACACTTTGTTCATTTATAGGAAAGGTGATGTCTTCTTAGGTCTACTTATTTATGTCGAGGATTTCATGTTAATAGATAGTCATCCCCATCACTGTCAAGCCTTTAAGGAATATTTGCACAAATACTTTAAACTGAAGGATCTTAGACCTCTTAAATACTTTCCTGGTATTGAGGTTGGTCATTCCCCGAAAGGGTTATTTCTGTGTCAGCGGAAGTATACTTTAGATATATTATCTGAGACCGAGATGCTTGAATCGAAGCCTGTTTCTTTCCTATGGAACAATATCATCGACTTTTAGCATATTAAAAAGATCTTATTCCTAATCCCTCACAATATCGGAGACTCATTGGGCAATTATTATGCCTCACTATCACCAGACCCGATATTTCTTACTCTGTTCACATTTTGAGCCAGTTCCTACAAGAATCATGACACAATCATTTGGAGGCTGCCATGAGGATATTATGGTATCTCAAGTCTTGTCTAGGTCATGGTATTTTTTTCAATGCTGATAACACATTGGCTTTAACCATCTATTGTAACTCCGATTGGGGTAGATATCCTATGTTGCTATTCTATTATGGGTTATTTGGTTAAGTTGGGACAAGCCCCTGTCTCCTGGAAGACCAAGAAATAAGCCACTATTTCTCGCTCTTCTACCGAGGCAGAATATCAAGCTATGGCAGGTGCTACTAATGTGGTAGTTGGTTACATATATAATTTGTTGCATTTTCTTGGAGTGCCAGCTATTACTACCACTAGGCACTGTGATAATCAAGCAGCACTTCATATCACTGTTAATGTTGTCTTTCATGAACGTACCGAACACATTAAGGTGAATTGCCACTTTATTAGAGAACGACTTCTCTCTGGTGTTATTGCTACTCGATATACTCCTACACGGAACAGCTTGTCGGTATTTTCACTAAAGCCCTAGGCCAACGACAGTTTCAATATTTGTTAAGCGAGTGTGGAATCTCCACACTCCAATTTGAGAGGAACTATTAGGATCTTAGAATATTTAGAAGTTTCCTAATCTCTTGTCCTTGTCTTTTCCTAATTATATTTGATATGGAATATAATTCTTGTAATCTTTGAGCAATATAAATATAGTTCACAGCCATGAAAGAAGGTTGTGAAAAAGATCTTCTCTCTAAACACAATGCTTTTTAAATCTCATGCATGATCTAATCGTTAGAGGCGAATAGACAATAATTGGCCACATAACCAGCTGATGTCGTGCCAACTTTTACTTGTTTCAACTGCTTTGGGTTGACATGTGGAGTGCTCATATTATCATACTTCATTATTTCATTGAGCCTAAGGAAACAAGACAGAATAGCCCAACCTACTAAAGCTACTGCTTCACTTCATATGAGGAAAACAAAGGTTCAGACCTTCCTACTTCATGATTTTTGCCTTTCTATTCCTTTTTTCCTACTAAATGAAAACGTGTCTAGGCTAAAGTGATTCTAGCTAAATTATTCAAGTGTCATTGTTAACTTCTCCACTTCCTTTTTAGCTATGAAAGCATTCACATCCACTCTTCCCCACACATGACACCAAAATACACCCCATCCTACAAAAAGGCCCCAGCTCTAAACTAAATCTTAAGTATTAGAGGTCTTTAATTGCTCACTTTTGGTGACAAACAAACCTATAGTTGGCATGAGGTTTGGTATACATCATCACATCTCTTTCTTTTTCAATTCAAATTTTTTGGGATAGAAGTATGCAATAAAAGCATGTAAGATTATCATGTATAAAAGTATGCAATAAGAATAAGTTCAGACTAGAATAGGGGCTTATAAGAGCATATATTGGTGCATTGAATATCGTGCCTATTAAGAGCACATGATAACACTTCCTAGACATATAACCATGAGAAGTTAAGACAAGTTGAGGAACCAAAGTTAAGCATGGACCATCCTTTTTGACATGATAAATAATACTCATGTAAGATTGTTGTCCAAGGATATCCACTTAAATGACGTGATATGTATTCACAAGCATCCAACATATTCAGCGTATCACGATAAAGCATAGACATTCAAACGTTTATGTCATATGAACATAATGAGCATTTCTAGCACAATCACTAAAAAAATTTAAGATGGTTAGATCAAACCAAATTTGTGCCATTAATAGATCATGATCAGAGTCACTTTTAGTTGATACTCTGATGCGTATCAATCAAGTTTGCTGTCATGTCTTTGATGCCATATTGATGCAATCTTTATATCTAATAAGAAGTCTTAATTAAATGAGATTAAAGGCTCTGATTTTGCTTTATTGCCTTTACTTTTGCTCCCCCTACACCTTTCCAATTATACCCTATTTTGCTTTATGCTACACCATTCTCCTTCGTCTTTTCCTCTTAGCAAGCATGGAGTATTGTGGCATAGATAATGCTTGGGAAAATAATTTTTCAAAAGCTCTTTACAAGTACTTAAATTTATTTGGCCCATTTAAACAAAATGAACCATATGAGTAATATGAACCTAAGATGGGGCAATAATAAGATAAGAGATTATATTCCCTTAGAAGAGTGAAGCAAAGTAGGGATACCCTAACCACAATTATTCAACTCATAAAGCAACATCCATAGTAACTAAAACATTCATGATAAGGAGAATGGATGAGGAAATGTGCATGGATAGATCAAATGGAATAAAATAAAGAGGCTCAAATTATCGTTTTAGAGAGTTGGAGTATGTTAAGCTATAAAATAGGTCTTGGTATGGCTAACAGTAGCTTCTTCTTATTCAATCCATATTCCTTCGTACTCTTCAATTTCTCAGCCATTTCTTGATCAAAGTCAAGAGAGCATAAGCCAATTCTTTATAATCTCTGACCATATTGCCAAGCTTCTCATTTGTCAGATTCAATCTCCTCACTTCTGACATTAACATTTGAATTGATCAGTTGGCTTGCTCCATACTCAAATCTCATCATATAAGTTTGACCACTTTCCTTTTCTATCTTTAGCTCTTTATCTTTGAAGCCATTGCTGATGCGAGATCTAGATGGTAATTGAGGATGTTCATCAATCATGTTGACTTTGGATGACATTCTATCTTGGTCAATAGCAATTCGTAGCCTTTTTTTTTCAAAAAGTTGTATTCTAGTGTTGTAAATCTGCAAGCGTACGGTTTATCATCGTAGTATATACAAATGTCGCGCTCAGGGATGATTTGTAATATTAGATTACGAATTATCTATACTATTATAACAAACTCAAACAAAACCTAAATTAATTATAAACTAATTATAATAATGACAACAACTAAAGTCACCTACTATTCCTGAAAATAGAAACTAGGGAAATCAGAGAGGGAAAGTAAGAAAAGCTAGTTGAAAAATCATGATCCCAGAACTCAATTGAAACTCAGTAACCCTCCTCGAGCCAAGACACGGGAAGCAACTAATTGAGAAATCAATAATCCAGAATCTAGCAAAAACCAGTGCACAAGAAAGAAGAGCGTGATAATTGCAACGAGCTAAGCAAATTCTACACCAAAGCCCAAAAATCTGTCTTAATTTAAACAAAAGAAAACTGGAACGAAATACAAATTTTAGGGTCTAGATGATTGAATCTAAAGCTAAAAATGGAAGTAAGCAAGATAACAAACTTTAACACCTAATGTATAATTGCTGTCCTCCCCTCTGCCCAGTTTCAGTTCTCTTTAAAATCAGAAAAACCAGCCCCCAAATGACCCCCCTTGATTACTTCCATAAATCCTAAATTAAATCTTGACCAATGCTTGTAACTGTTGGCTTAATAATGATGACAATGGAAGAGTAAATGACGAAGAGGTATAGAGATAATGAAATTGCAAAAGGAGCTAGAGGAATAGGAAGTTTAAGCAACAACCTGCCCTGTGTATCTTTCGGGTTCTCTGGTCTGCTGCTGAGGAAGAAGAAAGACACAGATCACGTGAGCAAAGCATGGCCAAATAAGTGAGGGAAGGTAGGGTTTGGAATTCTGGGAGGAACTGGCAGTGTTCGGCCGCAAAACCAAAGAGCTGGCAGAACCGGCCCAAATTGAGGGAAACATAGGGCGAACTGGAAAGCATATGGGGCCAGGCCCAGAGAGAGAGAGAAGAAAAAAAAGAAGTAAAAGTAGAAAAGGGGGGGAGAGCAGTGTTAGGCGAGGCCAACGCTTGAGTGAGGAGAAGGAGGAAGGGAAGCCAGGGCTCAAGGTTAGGCTCGCAAGAGAGAAGTCGGTCCACATTAAGGGTTTGGTTCGGCACTGGGCCTGCTCCTGGGCTTACTTCGATGGTGGCCAAGGCATAGAGCTTCTCCGTGTTCTTTTATTTTGCTTCCTCTTGATCCAACACTATTTTCTTCCAACCTTCATATCCATTTTATTCAAATACTATAAAAACAAATAAAAGCATATTAAAAATCTAATTGACTCATTTATTTTGAGCAAACATTAGATAATAAAAAGATATAAAATATCATAAATCTGGGTTGAACAAATACTCTTGCACCTAAGTTTTGCTCGTCCTTGAGTAAAATAAAACGAAAAATTTTTTAAAAAATGAAAATAAATCGTAACTCACTTTCATAGGAATCACGATTGGATTTAGCTTATGCCCCTTTAAACCCCTAGGTTACTCCTAATGGACGAGTAAGGTCTCATGAAGGTTTGCAGAAGATATACCTACAAAATTTTGAGTATTTTTCTTTTTAAAAACTCACATATACAACATCGCCGAAAATATATACAAATTCTAATCAACCATATCACTCAAGCAACCTAAGTACTAGATCATAGATAAACACAATGTATACATCAAGAAATTCTTAGTCACCAATGATGACATCCATGCACAGTATTTCTCCCCACTTAAGAATTATGCACAAGTGTGACCGGTAGAATCTTACTTTAGAAAAATATTGAACACTCCTACTCATGTGTTTAAGATTATACAAGGGTCGCTCAATTCTCTTCCAATCACACAAACTACAAGAGGCTTGATAAGATTCTCATTTTTCCACCACTAAAATCCAAAATTTAAAACAATAGTCAAGAGGACTTTTTAGGGTTGTGATGGGGTCAAGGGTAAAGGGTTATGAGAGGTACAAACGATTTAGGAAATGAGGACCTAAA
>NCQV01077980.1:2638-16879 GCA_002740545.1 Lophocereus schottii | reverse complement strand
CTTACACCAACTATAATAATTACACGCTCTCTTAAAACAAAATAAGAATACACCGCACCAAAATTGGACCATTGGAAATGAGTATGTATAATGACAACATTCATGCCAATCATTCTCATGCTCAACATTCTTTTTGATATTTTTTTGAGATTATTTTCCAACTTTTTTTTTCAATCTTTTTCCTTGAAAACTTTTTCATTTTGTTTTTCTTGCTTTTTTTTCCTTTTTCTTCATTAAGAAAATGAACGAGTGGCATGTATTAGAATAACGTAGCTCAATCTCCAATGATCATAATGATACATCACATCATATAACCAAAATCAACCATCAATTTCATAAATATCAAAAAGCTGCCCACCATATAATGAAGTATTGGTCCACTAGTCTTGGCTTAGGTATAGTAAATATGTTTAGGCCAATGGCTAACATGAAAGGTTCATAGCAAAAACGTCAAGGCTCAAAGGACTAGCAAAGGGGTAAAACATTTCAAATCAAGGTGGTCATTTGGCTATGTGACTCACCAAAACAAAGAATGCCTGAATCATTATCATAATACATATGCTAAATGTGATTTTAAAGAGAATCAAAGCAAGTTCTAGAGATGTAATTATGGAAGAGACACATATGAAAGAAAAATATGACTAAAAATGATGAATTAAAGCTCAAAATATCACAAGTTCATCTAACAAAGTCAAGCTTGCTTTTGGAAAATATCAGGGGTTAGGGCTATATACAAACATCACACTTTGGACTAAATTCTATCAATGCATAGTACATCTATATACAACCTAATACTCAAGTATAAAAGAACATGGTTAATGAGAATAGCACATATGTTCCCCAAAAAACAAAACTAAAATCTTGTTGGATTTAAAATTTTTTCATTGTTTTTCCTTTTTTTCATTTTTGAGATTTTCAAAGTTTCTCCACTCCCACACCTAAATCAGACAATGTCTTTATTGAGAGTGGAAAGAAACACAAACCACACAAATAAAAACTAGAAATAAAAACAAATATATAAAAAGAAAAAGAAGACCCAAAAATAAAAAGGACATGACTCAAAAACTAATGTACAACATATACAGACAAGAGATATAAGCCTAAAAGTATCCAAATATACAAAAGAAAAGAAACAAAAAATGAGAAAAAGAGAAAGGAAGGGAAGAAATTTCAAGCAAACTAGATCGAGTGCTAAGTACATATGAGCTATCTCATAATCACAATCACTGATCGATCAGGACTCGGCTTATGGAGCATCATGCACTCCACATCTTCTTTGTTTGGAAGCTCCAGAAATTACTTTAACAGTTGGCCATTCACTTTGAATTTGGCACTACTATCAAGATCTTGAATTTTAACTACACCAAAAGGAAGAAAATGTAAAACAATATAGGGGCCTATCTATTGGGACCTCAATTTTCCTAGAAATAAATGGAGTTTAGAATCATATAAGAGTACTTTTGTTCCTGGGAAAAACTCTTTCCTAAGAAGATATTTGTCATGAAATAACTTAGCAATCTCTTTGTAAGATCGAGCACTCTCATAAGCCTCAGCTCATATCTCTTCAAGTTAACTCAGTTGCAGTCTTTGCTCCTCACCGACTTCAGTCAAGTCATAACTAAGTATTTTAATGGCCCACCACACTTTATGCTCTATCTCAATAGGGAGATGACAAGTCTTATCATAAATCACCCTATAAGGCGACATACCTAAGACAGTTTTGAAAGCTGTCTTATACGTCCAAAGAGCATCTACAAGCTTGTGGGCCCAATCGTTCCTATTTCTGCTCACAGTCTTCCCTAGAATCTGCTTAATTTACTAATTTGATACTTCAACTTGGCCACTAGTTTGGGGATGACAGGGGGTTACAAGCCTATAGACTATGGAGTATCTCCTCGGTAAGGCATCAAAAGATCAGTTATTAAAGTGGGTACCCTGATCATTTATGATAGCTTGGGCATGCTAAATCTAGTAAAGATGTTCCCTCTAAGGAACTTCACAACCACCTTGGCATCATTGGTCCTAGAAGGGATGGCAATAACCCACTTCGAAAAATAACGCATAGCTAATAATTACACATGCACAAAAATGATAGAAATTGCCCCATGAAATCTATACCACACACATGAAAAATCTCCACAAGAATGATGGGGTTAGGTGGCAACATATCTTTGCTGCTTATTCTACCCAACTATTGGAGCATAGGGTAACTTTTATAGTATTCAAAAACATCTTTAAATAAAGTGGCCGAATAGAAACTACACCGAAGAACTTTGGCTGCAGTCTTTCTCCCACTGAAATACCCTCTACATGCTTGGTCATGATAGAAAGAAAACACACTCTTCACCTCACTGTCAGAATACACCTCCTAAAAACTTGGTCAGACAATACTTAAAACAAATAAGGGTCATCCCAAATAAAGAATTTTACAAGGTGGAAAAACCTATCTGTATCATTCTTAATCCAACCCTTATGGATCTTACTAGAAAATAGGCAGTTCATAATATCAGGCTTACATATAACTGCTCATTAGAAAGGCACTCAGAAATACTTGATTCACTCTCTCCATCATAGAGAATCCTAGGTAAATGGTCAGCTACAGGGTTCTCAAAATCCTTCTTGTCCCTAATCTCAAAATCAAACTCTTGCAAAAGCAAAATCTATCTTAGAAGTCTTGGATTAGCATCTTTCTTACAAAGAATGTGCTTAAGAGCAGAGTGATCAATATAGATAATCACATAAGATCTAATCAGATAAGGTCTAAACTTTACAAAGCTAAAGATCACAGCCAAGAATTCTTTTTCAATACAGTATAGTTCAGTTGCGTGTCAGTTAGAGTGTGACTACCATAGTAAATAATATGGGGCTTTTCATCAACATGTTGTCCTACAACAACCCCAACAACATAATCAAATATATCACACATCAACTTAAATGGTTTTTCCTATATGAAAGGATACAAAATAGGAGCAGAGGTTAACGCTTCCTCAAGCTTAGTAAATGCCACCAAGCACTCCTCAGAGAATTGAAATGGCATAACCTTAGCCAATAGGTTGGTCAAGGGTTTCTTTATCTTACTAAAATTCTTAATGAAATGATGATAGAAGCCAGCATGTCCAAGGAAAGACCTTACCTCTTTCACATAAGTGGAAGGGGAAAGATTAAGTCAGTCTTAGCCCTATCTTCCTCAATTTCATATAAGACTATACCCTTTTTAATTATGAAGTGATATTTCTCCCAGTTCAAAGTCAAGTTTTTCTCCCTGCAGCTTTCTAACACTTTTTTTAGATTGGATAGATGATCATCAAGGGAAAACCGAAACACAGAGAAGTCATCCATGAAAATCTTTATACATTGCTCAACTAAATATGAGAAGATAAAAATTCTCCCCCTTTAAAAGGTAATAGGGGTATTACATAGTCCAAAAGGCATCCTTCTAAAGGCGCATCCCTTAAATGGATAGGTAAAATTAGTCTTCTTCTGATCCTCGGTAGCAATAGAGATCGAGTTATAAGCAGAATATCCATTTAAAAAGCAATAAAAGGATTGTTCAGCCAACATCTCTAATATTTGGTCCAAGAACAGAAGGGAAAAATGGTATTTCTTAGTGTTAGCATTCAACTTCCTATAATCTATACAAACATGCCACCCAGATTGAATGCAAGTAGGGACTAACTTGTTCTTATCATTCATAATCATGGTAACATCAATCTTCTTGGAAACAACTTAGACAGGGCTAACCCATTCACAATCAGAAATAGGATAAACAATCCCATGGTCTAACCACTTTGCCACTTCTTTCCTAACTACTTCCTACAAAGTTGGGTTCAAATGCCTTTGACGGTCTCGAGGGCTTAGCATTGTCCTCTGAATGAATTCTATGTCGTATAAAAAAGGGATCAATAGCCTTGATATCCTTTAAATTCCAACCTATAACTTCCTTGTTCTCTCCAAGTAAGGCAATCAACTTATCCTATTGGTCCCGATCTAGGTCAGAAATAATAATGACAGGTAATGATTCATTAGGCCCTAGGAATGAATACTTAAGAGAGTCAAGAAGAGGTTTCAATTCATGAGCAGGAGGGGAAACAGACTCATAAGCAGATTCAGAAGTAAAAACAAGCAGACAATTAACAGGAGATCACAAGTCATCAAATTCAAACACATCATATTTAGGATCATTATCCATAAGAAATGACTCATACTCAGTAGCAAGCATATCATCAAAATCATCATCTCAGTTAAGAGTGGAAAACTCCAGATCATTAAAACAAAAAGACTATTTTTGCATGTTAAAGCTATTTAATTCTAAAGTGATGTTGTCAAAGGACAATCTCACTATACTATTCCTACAATTAATGAGGTAATTGGCAGTAGCCAAGAAAGGAGGCCCTAGAATCAAAGGGACTTGATTATCTATATTAGACACCTTCTCAGTCTCAATAACTACAAAGTCTACAAGGTAAATGAATTCTACCACTCTAATAAGCACATCCTCAACTATACCCCTAAGCAACCCAGTCGATCTATTAGCTAATTGGATGACCATCTCGATAGGTTTTAGCTCATGTAATCCTAGCATCTCATACTCAGTGAAAGGTATCAAATTGACACTGGCCCCTAGATCAAGTAAAGCTCTGTGAATAAGCTGACCCTCTATAACTATAGAAATAGTAGGGCAACCGGGGTCCTTATAATTCACTAGAATCTAGTGAGAAATAATAGAGCTAGCACCAGAGATAAGGAATCCTTCTTAGGGGCACCAATAACTCTTTTGGTGGTACACAGATCCTTGAAAAACCTAGTATATGGAGCCGTTCGCTGAAGAGCATCGAGTATAGGAATATTAATTTTGACTTGAGAGAAGGTCTCTCTCATCTTCTCAACATGAGTTTGGTTTTTATTTTTAAGCCTATGGGGAAAAGCAGGTACAGGCTTATGGACTTTCTTAGCAGAAGAAGGTGAAGAAGAATCCTTAGGAGATGAAGGGTCAATTGAATCAAATGAATCTTTCTCCGTAGGCTCCTCTTTGTCAAAAGGTAACTCAGAAGGAAGAGGATTATCAAAATCATTAGAGACACCATCAATAGTATCCCTGACTTACTGGGTGAACTAGTTTCTGAAGAAGAAAGCGAGGGAGAAGAATTTTGGAAGAAATAGGGAGGATACATGTAAAGTTCTCCTAACTAGGTCGAAGAGATATAATTGCATTCAGTTTCCTCACAAACTCACCAAGGTTAGCGCCAGAAGAAGAGGAGGTATGATCCTTAGGATTCGCCTCAAGTTGAGTTGGAAAAGTACCTGACTCCCTAGAAGATGATGCTAATTGGGAAAATTTCTCAGTTATTATTCTTATCATTCTTTTCATATTAGCATTAATTATTCTCTCCACATTGTTATTAATTCTTCTCTCAATTTTATCAATATCAGTGTAACTAGGAGGAGGCTGAACTTGAGCTATAGGTAGTGGAAGTCAAGGTGCATTAGGCAAACTTGGCAAAGCTGGTCTCTGAAAAGTATTAGAGGGATGGGAGATGGACTGGGAGTTTTTTCCAGAAAACACTCTAGATTGGGAGTTAGGAACCATAGCATTTGATCCATTACTCCAAGAAAAGTTAAGGTAATTTCCCCACCCTGGATTGTATTAAGGGGAAAAGGGACCATTTTTAGGTCACTCAGAGGCCATACTCACTTGCCTTTGTGTAATTGCTAACTTTGAGCACAATATGGACAAGCACTCAGTAAATGACCTAAGACCTGATAGTGAGAATAGGATGTCATAGAAGTTTGAGATCTCTGGTGAATCTGGTCAGACAACCCTTTCAACATATTCTCTAATATAGCAATCTTAGATTCTAAGTCCCATATCAGAGATAGAATGCAACTCATCTCTAGACAATCTAGAACTCAAACTATCATCTCAAGCGTTTTCTCACTGCATGGTCTTCTCAGCTAAGTCTTCCAAAAATTACCAAGCAGCAATGACACTCTTAGAAAGAAAGCTACCATAACATATAAACTCTAACATGGTTCTAGTCTGTTAGTCAAGTCCTTCTTAAATAATTTAGCACAAACATGTTTGGTCTAAACCATGATGGGGACACTGGACCAATAAAGTTTTGAACCTGTCAAAGTATTTCCAAAATGATTTCCTATCTAGTTGCGTAAATTAATGAAATTCATTCCTTAGCTTAACATTCTTGGCATCAGGAAAATATTTTCTTGAGAACAATCTCATAATATCATTCCCAGAAGTAATAGAATTAGCAGCCAAGTCATATATTCATCGTTTAGCAGAATCTTTCAAAACAAATGGAATCAATTTCATTTACACAACATTAATAGGGACATTAGGAAAATGCATCATAGAATATACTTCTTTGAATTCCCTCAAAAACAAATAAGTATCCTTTAAACTTGTGTATTTAGAGAGCATTTGAGTATATTGAGGTCTCAATTTGAAAGTCACATTAATTCCTAAGTCAGGTAAAGTAAAACAACATGACAACACAGTCTTAGGAGGGTAGAAAATGTCGCTCAAAGATTTTTCTTGTGCTATTTCACACAATTCTAGTTCAAGCTCGAGTTTAGGTTCAGTTTCCAAGTTAGATTCAGGTTCACTCTTAACAAATCTACTGCTTTTAGGGTCTCTAAACCAAACAGTCATGTAAATCCCACACCCTCACAAAAGGATATAATTTTGTCCTTTGTTCTTTCTAAGTGTTTTGGATTTTTGATTTTTCAAATTTTTTTCTTTCTTTTGAAACACAAAATAAAATCAAAAAGTGAATCAAACCTAAAAATAAAAACAAAAAGTGATCCAATCCTAGAAATAAAACAAAAACAAAAACAAATAAACTAAAAGAAGATAGAAATAAGCTAAAACTTAAACAAGCCAAATCTAAAATCAAAAAATAAAACTCCCAAAAATAGTACTCTATGCACAATAAATTCAACATAATCACACGGAATATGATTATATTTTCTTTCTAAATTTTTTCTATCCTTCAACTGTGCAGAAAATTGCAAATAGAAAATTAGTTCCAAAAATCACCAAAAAAAATTCCAGATAGCCCTAGACATTTCAAAAAAATTAATCTAGATTTACAAATCATGGAGAATCCACAAAAAATATCAGCATAGAAACATTCAGACTAGAACTACTCCAAAAAGTTCAAACAATATCAAAAATTCGTAGGAAAACTTGCACCTGAAATGCTTCTAATCTGCTTCTTTCTTTTCTATTCCTACACATCTTCAACAGATCAATTAGCACTGGTTTTTCAGCAGTAAAATAGATACTAAAAATCAAACTAAATTGATCCCAAACCAAAAACAAAAACAAAAATAAAATCAAAATACTAACTCAAATTGAAAATCAAAAATAATCTAAAGTAAACTAATCTAACACAACTAAACCTAAACTAACACACAAAAATTGAAAATCAAAAATACAAAACAAAAAATGAAAATGACTCAAAAACAATGCAACAATGACTCAATACAACCTAATTTCACGAACTCATCCCCGCCAACGGCACCAAAAAGTTGGTGTGAATCCGCGAGCTCACGGTTTATCATCATATTATTTACGGATGTCATCCTCATGGATGATTTGCAATATTAGGTTACTAATTATCTATTTTATTATAACAAACTCGACCAAAATCTAAATTAATTATAAATTAATTACAATAATAATAACAACTAAACTTACCTAATATTCCCAAAAATAGAAATTAAGGAAATCAAAGAGGGAAAGTAAGAGATCCCGGTTGAAAAGTCATAAACCCAGAACTCAATTGCAACATTAGTAACCCTCTTAGACCGGAGACACAGGAAGTAACTGATTGAGAAATCAATAACCCAGAATCTAGGAAATACTAGTGCATAGGAAAGGAGAACGTGACATTTGCAATGAGCCAAGCAAATTCTAAATCAAAGCCTAAAAATCTATCTTAATTTGAATAAAAGAAAACTAGAATAAATTACAAATTTCAGGGTCCAGATGATTGAATCTGAAGTTAAAAATGAAGGTGAGTAAGAGAACAAACTTAACACCTAATGTCTAATCGTTGTCCTCCCCTCTGCCCAGCTTCGGCTCTCTTTAAAATCAGAAAGCCTAGCCCCCAAATGATCCCGTTCTTCCATAAACCCTGAATTCAATCTTGTCCAATGCTTGTAACTGCCGGCTTGATGATGTTGATAATGGAAGAGTAAATGATGGAGAGAGAGAGAGAGAGAGAGAGAGAGAGAGAGAGAGAGAGTGAAATGGCAAAAAGGGTCAAAGGAATGGAAATATGAAGGAACAACCTGCTTTATGTGTATTTTGGGTTCTCTATTCTGCTACTGAGGAAGAAGAAAGACACAAGTTACGTGAGGAAAGCATGGCCGAATAACTGAGAGCAGGCTAGGTTTAGAATTCTAGGATGAACTAGTAGCATTGAGCCGCAAAAACAAAGAGCTGGCAGAACTGTCCGGAACTAAGGGAAGCAAGAGTCGGACTGGAAAGCATATGGGGCGAGGCCCAGCAAAAGAGAAAAGGAAAAAAAAGCGGGGGGGAACCGGAAAAAGGGGCGAAGCATATTGGGCCAGGCCCACGCTTGAGTGAGGAGAATGACGAAGGGCGGTCGGGCTTCGGGTTGGGCTCAGCGAGAGAGAAGGGAGTCCACCTTAAGCTCAGCGCTGGGCCTGCTCGTGGGCTTGCTTTGATGCTAGGCTGGGCATGGAGCTTTTCCTTATTCCTTTGTTTTGCTTTCTCTTGATGTCGCATCATTTTCTTCCAAGCTTCACATCCATTTTATTTAAATCTCCATAATATCTACAAAAACAAATAAAAACATAGTAAAAATCTAACTAACTCATTTATTTCGAGCAAACATTAAGTAACAAAATGATATAAAACTTCATAACTTTAGGTTAAACAAATAGCAACTCTTAGCCTTTTTTTCCAAAAAGGTTGTATTCTAGCACGGCTGACCTTTTCTCTTTAATGCATTCATTCTCCATTGTCAAAAGGATGATGAGATTTAGAAGAAGAGAAAGTTTTTGGGGGAGAGTTGTAGAGTTGATGGTTATGCTTGATCATTCCCTAAGAGAAAATGGGAGAGAACAATGACATATATAGAGAGAGATACATGGAATGCATAATTTGATATGCCTATTGCTTATCCAAGGGGTATATAGCTTTCCTTCCTAATGTGTGATTGGATGTAGCTTATGTCATGCAAGATTGTAAATTAGCAGGATTTTGAAAAATTTTACCTTTTCAATCTCAAAAATTGAAACTTCGACAAAAATGGTAAATTTTTAAAGATGTTTCCCATTCAAAAATAGACAACAAGTGCTAGCCATTAATTGGCTTAGAATTATCCCATCATTGCATATTTTCTCATTACCGATAAACTATCAAGGTCAGTGATAGCCTTGACTCTGACGCTTCATTTGAGACTAATGATCCTTCTTTGATCAAGTAACTCTGACCTTTCGTCAAAGTCACTAGATCAACCTTCTTAGATTTAAGATGCGACTTCCTATCAATTTATCCATGTAGGCTAATGATGGTAATGTCATGTTAAATGATTAAGAATCATAAAATTCATGACATATAAGGAGACTAAAAATCAGATTGGGCTACCCATGAGGCTAATCAAGAATAGTGATAAGAATCATATGAACAATCTCATGATATGGACCAAATTATCTCTTCTATCAATGAAGAAATTAAGGCATAGCAAAAATTTCAAGCAAGAACATCTAGTGTGTATACCACTCCCGTATGAAGAATTGATTCTCTAATAATTTCAAATCATACTGTAGGCATAATCTATCTCAAATAGGCATCACACAGACTTAAGCAAACATGAGAATTTCAATCCCATTCGAGCCATGAATTAATAGGTTCAATCAAAAACATGCAGTCCATTAAAAACAATATAATGTATATTGAGTTGCATGTCAACTTCTTTGCACACATATACTAGAATGGATTAATCAATGCATAACACATAGGAAGATACATGCCAACAATTGTGGGAGGATAGACTATGTAAGACAATATTTATGCATCAACTATCAAGGAATATCATTCATGATATTTATGAGCTCGATTTGAACATAAAATTTACTGAAGAAAAAAGGCAATCTTAAGAGTCATCATTCTTAGCAATCTAAGCATGGCAAATCCACATAAGACCCATGTCTCATAGGAAACCCCTATATAAGGAAATACATAGGGGCATAGGAAGGAGAATTTTCATTGAATCTATTAGAATTTGCGGCTCACCTCATTTGTAATCTTTCAATCCCATGGTCCAGGTTGTTGGACAACCCACTAGCCATTAACTTAGCCAATTTAGGCCTATGATCCAAAGACTAATCCCTAATAGTTTGTTGTCCTCTAGGCTTGTTTTCCTAATCTGTCGATGTGGGATATTGGATGTTATAACCTCTCCAACTTATGAGTCCTCATCAAGCCCTGGCTCGGTGGATAGTCACAGTGATGATCAATAATTCTAGTTTCCTCCTAATGGGTACAAAGTGGATCCATAATTTCTTCCATACCATTTTTAATGTCTTAACCTAACGAATCAAGTCGTTAGATAGCCTATTAGCCAACAACTAGCCTCTAGGTGATTTACCCAAAGACTATCAGTTAAGAGCCTATTGTCCTCACTTCGCTTGAATAAATGAAGTGCTTGTTGTTTTTCCAATCTTTTAATATGTAAGACGGGATGTCATGTTATTGTACGAAGTGGATCAAAAAGTTTATTAAACCATTTTTTTTAATAGAAAGCGAATCTAATTGTAAATAAGAAGTGTCCCACTTAAAATGCAGATAAGTCACTTTGCACCAAAAGGAAGTATATGTATACGCCCCGGAGGGGTGGGGGCCCCATGGAAGGGGTTACAAAAAAAGGCAAAGTGTCCCACTTAAAATGCAGATAAGTCACTTTGCACCAAAAGGAAGTATACATATATGCCCCGGAGGGGGGGGGCTCCATGGAAGGGGTTACAGAAAAAGGCCCCCCACCCCTCCATGGCGTATACGCAAACTTCCTTTTGGTGCAAAATGACTTATCATATGTATAATTTCAATGCAAAATAGTATTTCACTTTTTTTGATATTGTATGAATTAAATTCTGAGTAATACTGATTAGTATAGCTCAGTATTGCCCGATATTTGTCAAAAAAATCTGTTCAAAATTTATAGCATATGTACTGTTCTTTTTAAAATCTAAAGTGGTACATGTTGATACATGCAATGGTATGTTTATTCAATGAAAAAAAAATCTTATGATGTCAGACACAATATTGAAGATGTGCGAAAAAGTCTCTTTACACGCATAATTGGGTTTTACAGCTATTGATAACTAACAATTAGAAGCTATTTGTCAAACGTCCCACATTTCCTTTGTTGTGATTGTCAAGGTGCTGAAAAACTAGTTGTTGTTGCGGGTGGTGGACCTCGCGGTGGTGGTGGTGGTGGTGGTGGAATTGGTAAGCAAGTGCACACAAGAACCACATCTCATGGCAACATCCTATACAAGGGAAGACACATGAGAGAAAATGGGAAAGGCAGACTACAAAATTCATATAGTATTTTGAACTTATATTTCCTTTGTAAGTTATATTTCCTTTGTAACACCTCCACTCTACTGGTTAGGTCACTAAATAACATGCTAGCCAACAACTTAGTTGATCTAGGCCTTTGGCTGAAAGACTAACTCTTAACAACATATTATCCTTTCGATCTATCATAGCATTCACAAACCATGTCATATTTCCATAATCTTTCAATGTACAATTTCAACGAAAAACAGTACAAGATTTTGTTTGACATTGTATTAGTTATATTTTGAACAATGCTAACTGGTACAAACTCGGTATTGTCAACATTTGTCAAAAAAATTCTTTCTAGAATGTATAGGATATTTACTTTTAATTCAACCAATTTTAAATCACATGTAACATCTTATATAGTAGAAAGTGTTGTGAGGTGTTCATTAATCCAAACTCAAACCGAATCGAATCGAATCAGATTAGATTTGACCAAAGATAGAATATGAAGAAAAAAGTGATTCAAGAATCAATATGAACACAGACTGGTGCAGACTGCAAAATTCAGTCTGAGACCCGGACGCAAAATTTAGTTTAATTTAGAATTGCTTGAAATGGACTAAATTGATTTCAAAGTGGAGTACAATTTTCAAGCAAAAGGGATTTATGAATTGACTCTGATCACAATGTTCTTCATAATCACCAAATCGTCTCCGAAATATGAGATTCAATTCAAAATCATTCTATGAAAAAATGGGAAAACATGGGTGAGAGAGACTCAGGGTTCTTACTTTGATGGTATAAAAATTATATATTGCTCTAAGCACGAATAACCTTTAAAGCCTTTGACTAGGAAAATAAACAAATCAAAAGAAAGGAATTGAAATGCTAGTTGATCTCGAGGTGAGAGAAAGGGGTTTCAGGGGTTTCATATGATTAACACGCTAAAAACTTGGTGAACGGGCTTTTTCGATCCCGGCCAACAAGATGGAAGATCTTAGCCTGACAACAACGGCAAGATCAAAAGGGGATGACGCGATCTTACATTTCGTATACTTGAAATCTAATGTCAATGAAGCAGGCAGGGACAGCTTATCATCATTGCGTTCATAGTGATCCTCCTTGAGGCATCAGCGTCCGTCGCCAAAGAGGGAAAAGAGGCAAAGGATGGGTTCGATGTGTTCAGGAAAGGGTTTAGAGCATGTGCAATGATAAGCTAAAAATTTGACTTACTAGTGGAGACCTACTACTACTACTTCCACATCAGCTTTTCACAAGCCTTCCTCTTACCAATACAAGGCTCACCACTTGAGCTCACGAAATAAAATAATACCCACGGTCCCTACCACACAACATTCTTTATCAATTTTTTAAATAAAAAATAATTTTTCTATCTTCAAGCAATAATTTATGATTATTCGAGTTAGTAAAAATATTTTCTCTCGTTGAAAAAAATTATGAAAGCATAAAAATATTGAATATAGAAATAAATTAAAATTACATAAATAATTATTTGTAATACTATTAGTCTACCAAATAATAGTATATGTATACTCATTTTTTAGTGGGAAAAAAAATCTCATCTAATTTTATCGAAAAAATTCACCTAAAATAGCCCAAAGAACAACATGGGTTAGACCAACTTTTCAAAGCATAGGCCCAATTATGTATTTCCCAACCCAGAATCCAAATCAGTCAATAGTCACCAAAAAAATCCATAGCCCAGACCCAAAAAGACGTCGCTTTGGGCGCTTGGTGGAAAAAAATTTTACAGGCCAACTCGAGACTCGCGCTGCTCGCCAAGCCTAGAGCTACGTCCCCCATGTTGTGGCTCCTTGAGCCGCACATGTGCCTGCCAGCTCAGAATTTCGCCTTACACGACAGTCATTGCACTTGAACTTAGGACTATGAGCATGAAGTGAGACATCGGGAATATCAAGCAACTAGGCAATGAAACCAAAGAAAGAAAACAATCGATGAATTATTTGTTAAAACAATTAATAGTTGGTGATCAATTAAGACTGGTAGACTCGATTAGAATGGACAGAAGATCGGAGAAGAAAACGTTATAGACTAAGGATTACACCGAAATCACTTGCAGGTTCAATCAGCTCAGACTTGATATGTGGTCTGTCTAAATTTCAACCCAGTAATGCACAAACTTAAATTTGATTATTGGTAATAAAATAAACAAATACCCTAAAATTAGGATCCGACAATATCCAAAATAAAGAGATGTAAAATACATGATATATTTGTTTGTTTTGTATCTATTGGAAAGCTTAATGGAATGATCACTTTTTTCGCCTTTTTTTATACAGTGGGGTTCTTTTGGTTGATTTGCAATTTTGGTGTAATTATCATGTTTTAATTTTCTTTGGCGATTAATTAATACTCCTATTGATTTATACATGGTTAGAGACAAATAAATAATTTAACCAAAAAATTAGCCAAAAAATTTCAATGTAATTAATTGTTAAAAATCATATGGAACGTTTAGATCATAATTTAACCAAGATACATAGAAAATTTTGTCATAAGGAAGAGACAATCATTATCTAAAAAGAATATAACCCACAAGTAAAACCAGTTAATAAAACCCAAAAATTCACCACTGTTTTTTTACTTTTTTCAGGTACACACCTCTTATATCTGTACAGAACTCTGTATGATGCCTATAC
>NCQV01077949.1:0-31345 GCA_002740545.1 Lophocereus schottii | reverse complement strand
TAATAGTTTCGTAATAAAATCGTGGCTCTGTTCTTAAACTAACTGTATTTAAAAATTGTGCACGTGTAGGAGAGAAAGATTCACAAGCAACATAATTGGCAAGAGCATACCTAGGACCGCCGGAGGGATTGGTGGGCGTAAGAGTCATAGGGGGTGATGGACTTGAGTAGTGTGGTAGATATAATCTTGAAGTGTTGTAGAAGGTCGCTTGGTGCATTACCACGCCCTAAGTCTGGAGATGGAAAATAGCTAGTGTCTCCTCAGAGACAGGGGGACTAGTTTCGGAAGGTGCAGAGCTGGGGTCTCCACCAGTCGATAAGGAAGTGCTAGAGTTGTTAACAAGTCTCCCAGGTTGGCGACACAAGTGGTAGAATAGCATCAGTCGAGAGAGGATCGGTAGGTACAAGGATGAAAGGAAACACTTCCTCTTTGAATTTCACATCACGAGACTTGAATAACTTATGACTTTCAAGATCAAGAAATTTCTAGCCTTTCCTACCCGGGGGATATCTGAGAAAGAAGCAACGTCGACTCCGTGGGGCAAATTTATCTCTAGTCTTGTCATGAGCGTAGCAAAGACAACCAAATACCCAAAGATTAGTGTAAGTTGGAATAGTACCAAACAAAAGCTCATGAGGTGTCTTATTGTGGAGAACACCCGACGGAGTACGATTAATAAGATGCGTAGCTGTGAGCACACATTTTCCTCAAAACTCAATAGGAAGAATGGCTTGAAAGGGAACGGCCCTGGTGACCTCGAGAATGTGACGATGTTTTTGCTTCATACAACCATTTGGTTAACGAGTGTCAACTATCGAAGTTTGATAAAGAATGCCATGTGATCATAAAATTGATGCATAGGAGTATAATCAAATTCTTAACCGTTATCACAGCAGATAATCTTCACCGATTTACCAGATTGATTTTATACTAGAGTACAATAATTACGAAGTAAAAAACGAGCTTGACTCTTATCATGCATTAAATACACCCAAATAGCACGACTAAAATCATCTAGAACAAACAAAAAATATGTTGCACCTAAAAAAGTACTACTTCGATATGGTCCCCAAATGTTACAATGAATCAAAGCAAAACTATCTGACACACAACTCGTACTAGAAGAGAAAGGGGAGCGAGTATGCTTAGCTCTACAACAAACATCACACAACATCCTATTAACACAAGGTCTGATTGAAATATTCGGAAGATAAGATAAAGGTTGACTGGCTGGGTGTCCTAAACATCAATGCCACAACTCATATGAGTCCATTGTTACTATCGCTACAGCAGTAGCCTCTGTCACCAGTTAATATGGGTGCAGCCCCCTTTGCTTCTTACCCACTCCAATCAAACTCCTCGAAGTGCGGTCCTGTAAAATACACATGTCAGGAGAAAACAGCATAAAACAGTCCAAACAACCAACAGTCACAAGATTGACCGTCAACTATGGCACATAAAGGACGTTGCGAAGTGTGAGCCCAGGACTAATGTGAATGGTACCCTCCTTGGTGGCATTGGTCCGTCCACTATGTGGAAAACCAACTTGAATTGGAGGAATATTACGTAGGTCCATGAAGAGAGTCAAATTACTCGACACGTGATTAGATGTACCGCTATCTATCAACCATGTAACATAAGGTGCTGACAACTTACCGACAAGAGTCTCAGAAGATGGTGAAGATTCCAACAGTGTGAACAGGCATTGCATTTGTTTGGAAGAGAGGTCGGGAATAAGTGTAGCCTCAGGACCCCGTGAAGATGAAGACCAACCAGTGGAGCCCATAACAGTTGCAGCATGAGCTCCTACAGCAGGGGGTACAGGCCCACACCCACGACCTGATGGCATGATACCCAGATGCTTGTAGCAATGGTCACACGCATGACCCACCTGACTACAGAAAGTACACCATGGACATCACGATGGAGTGTGGCCTGATTTGATGTATGGGGTGTTGATTTCATAGGTCCATTTCCTCATCTTTTGGCTTTGTTTACATACTTGTTGTTGATAATGTGTCAAAGTGGATGGAAGCTCAGGCCACTATGACTAATGATCACAAGGTTATGGTCAGGTTTGTAAAAGAGTACATGGTTTGTCAGTATGGGACCCCTATAGCTCTTATTGGTAATAGAGATAGTCACTTTTGTCACCAGGGACACCAGCCTTTTGATTCATTGCTTAGGAAAACATTCTATGACTCATAAATTAGCTACCCCTTATCACCTTCATACCAGTGGTCAAGTTGAGGTGTCCAACTATGAGATCAATTCCATACTTAAGAAAACGGTTTGATCCGATAGAAAATATTGGTGTTTGATATTGCATGATGCTCTTTGGGCCTATTATACTGCTTATACGACTCCCATAGGAATGTCTCCCTACTATCTTCTTTTTCATAAGGCTTGTCATTTGCTAATTGAATTAGAACATTGTGCATTTTAGGCTGTTAAAGCTTTTAATTTTGATATGAAACAAGTAGGTTCTAACTATAGGCTTCAATTGATGAGTTGGATGAATTATATAATGAAACTTATGAAAATGCTAAGATTTATAAAGCCAAAAGCCAAAGTTTTTCATGATAAAATGATTTCCCGTATATCTTTCAAACCTGATCAGATGGTTTGGCCTTTTAATTCTAAGCTTAAACTATTTCCTGGCAAGTTGAGATCCAAATAAAATGGTCCTTTTATTGTCCAATAGGTGTTTCCTTCTGGGGCGGTCATAATCTTAGATCCCCCAAGATGGTTGTGTTCTAACTATTAGTGGTCAACATTTGAAACATGTTGTATCTAATGAGATTGAGCATAATTTGATAGAGTCAGTCAATCTAGTAGACCTAATTTATTATGATTAGTGGATGACACCTTATCTGACTGAAGACATGAAACTTAGCACTTGCAAGGAGGCAACCTAATTCATCTTAGGTAAGTTTGAGTCTTTTATTTTCCTTAGTTGAAGGGCTGTTTGTATCTTAGAGTGTGATGCTTTACTTGGTTTTTTACTTTTGTGGCTAGTGATGGTTTTGTAGGTACTTTTGAAGTTGGTTTGGTGGGTTGTGTTCTCATGATTTCTTCATACTATCAGGTTGTGTTGCTCTTTCTCCATCCTTTTCTTTATTATTGTTTTTGACATTTAGGACAATGTAATGTTTAGTCGTAGAGGGGAGGGGAATGTAAAATGAGAATTTTGAAGAAAATTGAAAACTTTTGATAGAATTTGATCTGAGGAAGAGATTGGATGTTTTGATCACGCATGTACTACTCTTGTTATATTGATTTGATTCATATGACCCATTCCTGTTAGAGATTCTTTTTAGTTTTAACTAGTTAATGGCCAAAATTTTTGATGCGCTAATATCGATATGTGGTTTATTTTGAGTTTCAGATGTAACCCCATTTTTGAAGTGATTATGAGTACGTAATCAGTATTGAGTTCCACATTGACTTTTCAATTGATATAAGAATTAAGTCATGATTCCAGTATCAATGATCACGTTCTATCTTTATTCATATCTTTAATTGTCTAAATATGTACTAAGTGTTTTTCTGAGTGTTATCTTTATTCATATCTTTGTTTACTCAAATGAAGAAACACATAGAATCAAGTAAATTTTAAAAAGTTCCCAAAAATCAGAAAAAGCGTAAAAAAATTGATTTAGCACTTGGGACTTCATTTTATAGATAGATGCACTTGTGATTTGCGTTAGATGGGGTGAAATTCTGTACTTATGGATTGCTATATGACTTTAATGTGCGTTAAATTTGCTTGAATATGGACCTATTGAACTAGTTAAAATTAGAAATGTTGAATGATGGGTTGTGGGTTGGTAGTGAATTGGTGGATATGATTTAAAGTGGATATGCATAGTTGGAGTATTTGATTTTCTTCTCTGATTTTGTTCTAATTATTGGGTTAAATGACTATATGCATTATTGTTACTTTTTACTCATGGATTACTAAAGTTTTAATGTGGGGATTTGATAACTCATATTTTATTTGTAATTTCACCTATTTTTTAGTCTTTGGAATATATTTTATGAGGGAATTATTCACGCTTCATATGGTTTTCAAGTGTTAAATAAATAAATTTGGTTACAATGCTGATCAAACGCTCAAATATGAGACCCAACTCCAAGCAATCTTGTTCAGGCCCAACGCAATAGCCAAGTGAACCCTGCCCGATTGACATTATATACTTGCTAGTCTACAACTAACCTTATGTACTTACAAGCAAAAAGGGTTTTAAAAGACATGAACATAAAATCCACACCACCTGATGCGGATTGAATTCCATTTGGTCGAATAAAGGCATGAAATGCTAAGATCAAAGAAGAACCATGAAAGAGAGAGTTGCCAAATAAAGAAGGCTTCTAATAGCAAAGATTCAACACTTGAAATAGATAGCAAGAAGATAATTCATCCCACCCTTTAACCCTCTAAAGCCTTAGCACGAAGGATTAGATTAAAGGGAAGAATCAAATCACTATCCTCCTAAGAGAGAGAAAGAATTTGAGATTTTGAGGAAAACCAAAGCTTCAAGCTCCCGTACTATTCATCAAATCTAATTTTTCATGGAGGTAATTGGGTCTATAAATACCCGATGAGAGGGGCAATTAGCTGTACATTAGTTAGGCAAGTAGTCCAATAGGAGGCTTATAAAATATTCTACGAAAATAAATCAAGATGTTTAAGATAATTACAATCACTATGAGCTACATTTTTCAGGATTCATCCTCCATTTTCTAGAACGATATGAGTAGGCTCTACTCCTCCAAATGAGGTGACGCCACTTGTTGACTCTTCCCCTATGTGTGAAGAATCATTCCAAGATAATTAATCTCTAAAATTATAGCCTTAACCTCCCCAATTAAAGCCAAATTTAGAACCATGCATTTTCCAGTCCTGGACCGATCCTTACTTGGTATATGGCACATAACTTCTTCAATACTCAAAGTTTGAGTGCGATTCAAGACTCATTAGAAAGTAGAAATTGGGGCTTTTCATCCATATACAATTCACATAAATTGGAGCTCATTCTCCTAGTTAAATTTGAGCCAGAAATAAAGTAAAGTATTCAGCCCAAAAACTAAAAATGAGCTAATGAGGTGGTTTTGGGAAGATTAAGTGGTCAAACTCCTTGTTTAGGACCACTATTAGCCCAACTACCTTTTCTAACTCTACTTGGACCTTCTTAAGGCTCCCCAGTCAATATTGACGTAGGGAGACCTAGTCTTTGACCTAGGTCAATTTTGGGCTGACTTGGTTGATGACCCTCACTAGTGAGAGTAGGCCCAAACTTGGGAGTTGCTCTGCATTGCCACTTAACATGCAATACTTGAGAGATAATGGTTCTATAAGAAGGATTATGGGAGATCAGAAGAGTTCAAGGGAGTGGCACATAGCCATCATGCATGCCACAATCCCGCATACATAATATGAAGAGGGAGATGCCTTAAAGAGCAAAAAGACAAGCCCAGAAGTAGCCAGAGGTTAACATAATCCTAGTCACTAAGATTGACAATAGAGACGACAATAACCCTATCCTAGAGCCTAAGGGCTAACTGTAAGAATTACCCCTAGCCCATGATCAGTATAGGATAGTGCAAATCGATGCAAACATGGAATTAACCTTCTATGAAGCATTGATATCCCTACTTAGGCAATGTACAGATGTGTTTGGTTGTATAGTACAGAATATGGCAGGAATAGATCCTAAGCTTCCAGTTCACAAGACGGCTATAAATCCTATGCAAATCAGGTGAAGCAGAAGAATGGACACTTTCCCCCTAACAGAAATTAAGTAGTGTCAGACAAAGTGCAGAAGTTAATGGATACATGATTCATCAAGGAATGCTACTATCCTTACTGGTTAGCTAATGTAGTGATGCTGAAAAATCCTAATGGTTCCTAAGATATGAGTGGAAATCTAAATAAGGCCTGTCTTAACGATTGCTTCCCACTTCCCAAGATTGTCAATTAGTAGATTCAACCAGCAGTCATGGTTTTGTCACTCTTTGGATGCCTACTATGGCTTTCACTCAATATGTATGTGGGAGCAATCAAGAGCATACAACCTTTATGACTCACTTGGGGATATCCTATCATAAGGCCATGCAATTTGGGTTTAAGAACGTCAGTGCTATGTACAAAGGGTGGTCAACAAGCTCATTAAAGAACATATTGGTAGAAATATAGAAGTGTACATCGACGATAAGATTGTCATGTTGAACACTTCAGACCAGTACCTTTTATATCTAGAGAAGAATTTCGATACTCTTAGAAGATTTGTGTGAATCTAAAACCCAAAAAGTGTGCTTTTAGGTACCAACCAATAATTTTCTAGGCTCAATGATCAATGAAAGAGGGATTCAGGGTAAGCTAAAAAAATTAATGGTAGTTCTAAACATGCAAGGCCCTAGAACTGCAAAAGAGGCTCAGAAAGGAACTAACTACCCATAAGGATTTGTTTCTAACTTAGCACAAAAATGCCCTTCATTCTTTAAGTGCCTGAGGTCAATCAAAGACTTGAGATGGAGTGAGGAAGAAAGGAAGCCTTTAAACAACTCAAACAGTGCCAGCCAAAGATACTCTCTCTATCCATCCCAAGTCCTAGGGAGGATCTTTACACCCAAATATCAGCATTAGAAGTGGTTATAAGTGCAAACTTAGTAAAGGGGGAGGATAGGAAACATATTCCTACCTACTTTATCAGTCATGTTCTTATGGGTTTAAAACTAATTATCCAAATATAGAGAAATTGGTCAAAACTCTAATCATGCTAGTAAGAAACTTAAGACTTTACTTTGAAGCATATCACATCAAGATTTTAATGGATCATCCACCGAAAAAGATGATGTTAAAGTATGACTATTTAGAAGAATGCTACTATCGGTAGGAGAGCTGCCAAGGTTCGACATAGAATATAGGTGTAAGGTAGCATTTAAAGCATAAGCTTTATCAGACTTCATGGTAGAGTCTTAGTTCAAAAACAAAGCTTTAGAGCTCAAATGACATTGGTGGACAATCTATGCAGATGAACCCTCTATGCAAAAAAAAAAAAAAAAAAAGGATGGAAACTTGAGTTAGCCCGTAAGTCTAACTTTTATTGCCTGGCAAGATAGATGCCAGTTTGTGACAGACTTGGAGTCGAACTGGCATCATTGCCTAAGGCTAGACTAATCCTAATCTCTCTAGAAGGAAAGAAATTTCGTCTTAGGGTTTGCATTCCTGGCCACAAACAATGAGACAAATATGAAGCCATCATAGCAGGCCTAGAGATATGTAAGCCCTTAGGGGCCATCAATGTTAAAGTCTCCAGTGACTTACAATTGACGGTCAGTCATATCATATGAGAGTTTAAAGCTAAAGGAAACAAGATGGTCAAGTACATAGCCAAGGCTAAGGAATCCGTTAAAGACTTTTGACAATTTAAGATAACTCACATAGTAAGATCAAACAACCACCATAAAGATGCATTAGGTAAGCTACGAAGTTCAATACAAACTGATTTTGCAAAATTAGTTTGGGACATTATAACACTAGAAGCAGAGACCCCAAAGAGGCCTATGTGGTAGATGTAGATAAATTCTAAATGGCACCAATTATAGATTATTTGGAAAATAGAAATTTCTTATATAACCTAGTAGAAGCAAGAACGCTTAGAAAAATGGCAGTATGACACTGGCTATTTTAAGGGGCAACTGTACAAGAGAGGATACGTAAGATCCCCTAAGTGTGTGACCTAAGAAAGAACATAATACATCCTTCAAGATATCCATGAGAGAGATTGTGGATCACATGTAGGTGGCAAAGTAGAGCGAGAAAAGTGCTGCGAGCGAGATGTATTGGCTACCTTGCTTAAAGATGCACTAGACTATATCAGGAAATATGATAAATGTCCACTCTACTCTCCAAGAATACATGTATCGATAACAAATCTCTCTACAATTATGAAGCCTATTCCCATTATTTGGTGGGGCGTGGACACCTTAGGTCCCTTTCCTCAAGCCATAAGATAAAGAAAATACTTGCTAGTAGCAATGGACTACTTTGTGAAGTGGATGGAAGCTTAACCAAGAACTAGTATCATGGAATAGAAAGTTAAGACTTCCTGTGGAAAGATATCATCATATGATATCGACATTCTAGATCCATCACTGTGGACAATGGATGGTAATTCATTGGCAAAAGAATAAATGAGCATTGATAGGATTGAGAATCTCTCCATAACACCTTTGTTGTAAGATCTCAGGCTTATGAATAAATAGAAGCTATTAATAAGCAGATAATCTAGGCCTTGAGAAAGAAGACTGAGGATGGCAAAGGAACTTGGATAGATGAACTACCAGGGCCTTATGGTGTTTAACAACAATTATGAAGACTTCCACAGCTAAAGACCCTTCATGCTTATATATAGTGCAGAAGCCCTAACACCTATAGAATTTGTTGTTGTTGTTGTTGTTCTAGTGTAAGGGTTAAAGGGCATAAGCTATCATAGAATAAAACGGCACAAATTGAAGCAACGGACTTACTACTAGAGATGATGGAAGAAGCTGCATGAGGATTGAATTACATAAAGCTAGGGTCACCAAGATATACAATAGGAAGATAAATCATTGACCCCTAAAGCCTGGAGATCTGGTCCCAGTAAGCATGGAAATAGTTGGAAAGCACATGGGAAAGTTGGGACCGAATTAAGAAGGACAATACACCATAATAGAAGAAGCATTCCTAAGTACCAACAATCTTCTCACATGGAGGCAAAAGGTTCCAAATACTTAGCATGTGGACAATCTCATATGTCATTATGCATACATTTCTACTATAAGAAATTCCCATTCATGAAAGCACTAGGCAAGCTTTGTAAAAAGTGCAAGAATTTTGGGTCTCCCTGGGATTGATGTATTAAATTCAAGCTGAAATAATAAAGCAGCTTTCACACTTCCTCATAATTTAATATTGCATTATGAACCATTTAATATGGGCTGAATAAGATAATTGCATGCCAAAGTAAGAAAAATTCTAAAGGATCTCATAAGACTCAAATAAAAGCATAGTTAAGACTTCTTAGAAGTCAAGTTCCTAAGATTGAGTCAAGGTGTTCTATCATGAGATTCATCATAGAAATTTCATAAGGAATGAATCAAGACCTCATAAGAATCAAATTCGGCTGAAAGAGACACACAACACTTAAAGATAATAAAACCATAATAAACGAATACAACTCATGATACCAATTCCTATTAATAACATTGATTTATTATCCTTTTTTCTTCAATGAGATGGAAAATGTGTTTGAGCTTTGGTACAAATCCTAAAAGCTTGCATGACTGATAAAATTCCCTTAAAAAATAACAGAAGTTAGAGAGCTCATATTAGGCATAAGAAAACGAAGCATAGGCATTAAACATAAAATTCCTGGATACGGATATATTACCGATAAGAGATGCCACAGCAAAAATCAAGAACCCTAAAACCCTTTTATGCAAAGTTGAGAAATTCATTGGCTCTTGGATGATAAGATCCTTAAATTCTCTGCACACAGAGTAAATCCTTAGCAAGTTGCTATTGTAAGCTAAGATTGTGGCCAAAGAAAAATAAAGAATGCTATGTACAGCAAACAAAGACCAATATAAGGCACATACATTAAAAGACATGTCTTTTTTTTTTTCATCGATTGATCAAAATTTTATTAGATGTACAAGAAATGACTGAGATCTATACATAAAGAGAGAAAAAATAAAGTGTATAGGGATCAAAAGAAGAAAAAAGAAGAAGGAAAAAAAAGAAGAAAACTAAGACCCAAGCAGCCAAGGAGTCTCTGGTATTCAGAATCTTTTGAAGCCCTAGGTAGACTTGATCGAGCATGACATGCCTGTACCCGAAATTGCATTGTCACAAAGGAAGATCTCCTTGTTATGATGCCAACTCTGGCTGAAGCAGCCTCCTTTCTCTTTCTCTCTCTTTTCATTCCCTCTACAACCTGGCCGAGAGTCTCTGCGCCATCCTCCTCTCTTCCTCTTCTTCTGTCCTTCCCCCTCCTCTTTCTCGAGCTAGAGTCTCCTAATTCTCTGCTCAACCTCTTTCAAATCCTCCACCTTGGAATGGATGATTCCCCCATGGTTGGATGAGGAAGTGGTAGAGCTTAAGTAAGCATGAACACCTTCCTCCAGTAGAGAGCTTAGAGAAAAGCTCATGTCAGACAAATTTCAAATTCTAGAAGCATTTTTGAGCTATGATAAGAATCCATTTGAAAAAGCCCCTCTTTAATTTTCGTGTCTACAACTAGCTTTAAAAGCTATTTATTGTCCCCTGAAGTTACTGTCCTTTGCAATTGCAAAGGTTATTGTTGTTAGCCACTTTAAGATTTACTATGAAATGTGTTTTAAAATCTTGAATAAATCTTTGCTCAATTAAAGAACTTTAATGTATGCACATTCCATAATCATCTTTGAGTTGTGTGATATTTTGGCCTTTTTTTCTTTCCAGATGCCATCTGGTGAAAAAAACTTAGAATAATTAACCACCCTACGTAAACCAATTTTTTATAGCATATCTACTTCAACAGTTTTGATTAAAAAGCAATAGCTTTTCCCTTTGTTTAATAAATCTAGCATGCAAAGAATTAAGACAATCACTATTTGGATTTTGTAAAATTGTATCCCTACATATTGCAATTTGCCCTCATTTACAAAACTTTAAACCTAAAGATTTCCAAAGACCTTCATATTCCACAACCTAAGATTCTTTTTAACACGTTTAAGTTTCCTAGTAAGATTGAACATTACTGCTACATGAATATCAAGCATTCAATTTCTGATATAATTTTTTTGTGACAATTGTACTAGATATGACTTCTTTGATATCAAAAAGATAGCCCTTTCTATTAGCTTGGGGTACTACAACTTGTAAAATAATAGAATAGTGATGTGAACAAGTAAATGGGCTACTTTATCATGGGTTGCAGCAAATCAAGGTCGTATCCCACAAGGACTAGATTAATTTAATGGGTTGTACTTTCTCAAGGTATGCTAAGAGGGCCAAGATCTGAAATCAAAATTAAACTAAGCTATTAACTAATCTAATGGATAAATAATCAAGGAATTAACCAAATCAAGCAATCAACCTATACATGCATCAATCAAACACTTGCCCTTAATTTATTGTTTTAAAATTAATAATTGAAGTATTGCTACTCTTTTTCAAAGCAAAGTGAAATACATAAATCTAATCAATTACTATTTCTTAAGGGTTATTGGTTGGCCTAAGTTCACTTAGCATGTGATTATCAATTTTGACGTTTCTTGATTAACATGATTTTCCTACGACTCCACATAATCAAGTCAAATCCTAAGGTCCCAATATTAGATTTCATCTTTCAATACTTCAACCAATATTAAGAACATGACAAAAAGCGATCAAATTCCTTACAAAATAAGAAACATCTAAGATTTTATAAAAGAATCCAACAAATTCAAGGGTACCAAAAGATATCAATAAGATTAAGAGATTAACTAGTTACATAAATCTAAAATCAACACAATCCATTCTAAGTCAAACTAACAAAACTTAACTATTTAATCTTTAAAACATAAAATCCTAATTGAAAGAAGAGAGAGAGAGAAAGAGAAAGGGATGGTTAGTTTTGGGGTGGTGCTTGAATCTCTTGATGCTTACCCGATTCGTCGTCCCTTTGCAAATCCTCTTTTTCTTCTCCCTGAAACTCCCTCTAAAGATAGCTATAGTGGGGGATAATGGTGGATGATGATGGATAAGGATGAACAACAAGTTTATAATGAAAAAATCTAGGCACCAAATGTAAAACAACATGCTAGAATCGAACAAAAGCAAGAAAACAGGAGATCATGGAGGATGGGGACCATCATATCCACCCTATGGGGATCACCACGGTATGTGGGCTCCACCACAGCCTAGCCAACTTGGCCTTTGTCCTAGTTGACTTCTTTTGTTCTTCCTGTTGTTTTGTCTTAGAACCTACAGGACTGTGGCATTGACTATGATCTACCCATATTAGGTGTCCTTAGGCATCATTTGCATCCTTTTTTTACATACAAGGTCTCAAAATCATTCTTCTACACATATGCCTTGGGTTCACAAACTCAAAATCTATACAAACTCATGAAACACACAAAGTCCAAGTGTGATAATAGAAATAGGGGCATAAATCACACAATTAAGAACAATGTTCCTCTAAAATGACTCCTAAATTGAAATAATCCATGCACATACGACATTCGTCACTTCCTTACGTTAAAAGCTTTGTTTGTCCTCAAGCAAAGCTAACCCCAGACAAACAAGGGAAGGGAGTTATATCTCGGACTCAATAACACGAAATCTCCGCAAGTTAGGCAACTAATACTTCTCTACACGCAAGAGTAATAATCATTAACAACCCCAAATGGTGCACAAAATATTTCAAAATCAAGAAAAAGTGAAAGTCTTTCAAGAAATCAGAGACCACTAGCTCGACTTTAAGTATGATTAGCCTAAAGAACCACAAAGCATGATATGTAAGCACATGGACAAAAATAAAGTAAACCGAATTAGTAAAACTTTTTTTGGGGGGTGAATTTGGAACACTCTGGCTTATATGTTTTGAATAAAGCACGGGGTTCACGCAAGACAAAATGTCATCTACTTTATGCTTTCTAAGACTTTCTAATTCTCCACCACCAATAATGCAATGTGCACATAACAATCATAAACTCACTAACTGGTTGTAATATAGGGCTAGTGGTTAAGGAAAGAGGTGGACAGATGAAATTTGAGCAATGTGGAGTCAATCACAAAGGAGACTAAAGAGCAACTAACAATGGCAAACAGACTATAAAACTCACATGTCAATGAACTACGTCCATCACTGAATTGCTCGTTGTTAAAAATCTAGCAGCGAAAATGGAGAATTCCATTGCTAGGTAGCGATGGACCAAGTGATGGATGCCTGGGGGAAGCGGCAATTGATGGCGGGGTAACTTATTGGTGGAATTGACCTAAATTTTGACAGAAGGTTAATTCTATCACTAACTTTCAATTCTTCAAATTTTAAATGGTTAAAGATGAATATTACATCGCTATATTTATTTTTTTAAATAAAAACTCTTCTTAAAAAAAATAAAACTCTTCTTTGCTGACTATCCCTTATTATAATACATTGCCTACATAGAAGTATAAAGAGTACTTTCAGCTAATGCATCAGAGTGTTTTCGACAATTTTTAAGCCACATAAATGTGTAGATATCTCATACAAACCACATAGTTTTCAAACAAAAGTACACAACTCAACTCACAGGTGTGTGCCAAAACAATCTTACAAAGGATAGTTTTTAACCACACCAAGAGACCATAGTTCTCAAGCACATGCTCATCTAGAAGGTTTAGGGGGAACCAGAGAACTCTAGAATCATCTCCAAGGGCAGTACCAGCATATTTCTTATCCTCCTCCTCATCTTCATCATTTTCTTCAGGATTAATAAGGGGTTGTTGCAATCAACAGCCAGAGGCTTGTTGCATTTGGACGAAGGCTGGAATTTGGTGATTCATGCTCAACATTTATCCGCTCATTCGCATTTGCTCCCTAACCATTTCCCCCTTAAGCTCCTTGTTGCTTTGGATGAGCATTTGAATGAACCTCTCTGATTGCTTACCTTTTTTCATAAGCATTCGATAATTTTCTACTTGCAAGGTGAGCTTGCTCTCCAAGTTGGTTACCAAAACCCTTAGATCGTTCAACTTATCTTGAGATAGTGCATAACCTCTACCTATTGAAAAATATTTTTATGAACTATACATTAGTAACAACAACTAAATTAGCCTAAATTTATATTGTCCTCAACTGTAAGTACATGACTCAAGTATAAAAAAATAACTTTAGCTACTCTTACAGAACGACTAAAGTTAAAGGAAGCCTAATGTTGATGGCTTAATCTCCAATACCGTAAATAGGACCTTTTGTGCTCAAATTGGTCTTTACCCATAACTCATTTGGATTCAAAAATGATGGATTTTTAAAGTTGTCATCCAAGGACCCTTGAGAGTCTATGATGTTTCCAAACTCTTATTTAAATGATTCCTACAATATCGCAACATTTGTAATAAATCAAATATATTATACTTGGTGAGATTATATGAATTAAGATTGAACCACCAATTAAGAATAAAGACTTAGCCTACATATACTTCTTGTGATTTCTTATCAAGTCCACCTGCTTTGCCATGAAGTTTGTGAGTGTAAGTGAATAGCTCAATAATTGCGGGCTTCGTCACAAATTGTTCCTTTTATGTGTGAAATAAATGTGAAAAACACATGAAACACCACACATGTCCATTTGGAAGACTAAATTTAATTTGGAAGAGTTTACACATCGTAATACTAATCTATTCAACCCTAACTCAAATAAATAACTAAAAATTGTAAGAGCTCAAGTTACTTACCAATTACCTCCAATGCTCATGCATAGGGATTGATCCACAGATGTGGAGAGATGGCCTAACATTTTTTGAATCACCAAGCTAATTTTTCTGGGCTTGTTTACACAATTTCTTGTACGCTTCATTGGTCTAATATTGTTTGAGTCCTTTCCAATTATCGTCATGGAGCCATAGAGGCATTTGGTTGACCTTTCTTGCGTTATCAAGGAAATCTCTCAAATGTGCATTGCCTCTGTTTTTGAAATTCTTCCTAATCTCGGTGCCATACTGAGGATCCTAAGTGAACCACTTCTACAGTTCAAAAGACAACAAGTAAAAGAGCATGTATAAAATGGATAAGGAACACACAAATCCAGAACTTATAGTCACTTTTAGTTACCTTGAACTCTCCAAACCATAGCTCTCAAATGGATTTGGATACTTTACACCAAGCAGGCCAAGCTTTATCATACTTGCCTTAGAAAATAGTAGACATTTGAAAGCCGCAGTCTATAGTTACCACTGGGTAGTGCTCCACCTCAGCATAAATTTGATCCGCAAACAAGCAGTAGGAAGGACCCCCTATAAGAGTCCTATCTTTTCGAAATGTAGTTATTTTTATTCTAAATGCATGATTCCTTAGCAAAAAACACTGGTGATAAAATCATGAGAATTTACCTCCATTCTTTAGTGTCAAGCCTTTTTGTTGTTTCATATATATCAGACACGCCAATTGACTATGAGTACTCCACCTAGATAGCATTCCATAAGCTGGAAAATCATTAATGGTCCAAATAAGTGTAGCCTTCGATTGGAAAATCTGACCTATAGGAATGTCATACATTTCAATTCGAACATCCCATGATTCATTTAACTCATCAATAAGAGGTTGTAAATACACATCTAAATTTTTCTTTAGATTTTTAGGTTTAGGGATTACATAAGTTAGGAATATAAATGGTATAGTTATACACTATTCAGGAAGAAGGTTACAAGGTGCAACCACTACTGGCCAAATGGAATGAGATATTAAAGAAAACGGGTAAGGATTAAATCCATCAACACAAGCCAAGCCTAACATTTCGAAGCTCTACAACAAAACAAGGGTACCTATCATCGAAATGTTTCCATGTTGCCCCATTTGATGGATGACATAAAACACCATCCTCATACTGATGTTCATGATATCATCTTACGTGCTTTGCAGTACTTCTTGATGCATACAACCCTCTAAAGTCGAGGTTCCAATAGCAAGTAATGCATCGTTGCATATGGTAATAAGTTTTGATTTCTCTGTTGTGACCTTTGCCACTTCCATATCAAACGCCCATAAAACTTGCAAGCACTGAGATTTGAGTCCTTTTTGAAGAAGAGCATACAACCTTTATGGCAACAATCAATGTGTATCACATTGTTACCAAAGATCTTCAACAACCTTCTTCGTCTAATCATAGTTACTTAGCACGCAGTTGTTAGGAGGGCACATATCTTTCATTAATTGAACAACTTCATTGAAATAGTTGTGCAGCATGTGATAATCAAACTTGATATTCAATAGCCGAACAGCAGTAGAAAGCTCATTATTGGTAATACGTTCATCAATATAAGGGTTGTTGAGCAACTTTAATCATGTTATAGAGTGGTTCTTCACAAGTGCTTGGTTATCCATCCCTGATATTTATGGCATCATTAACTATGTATCCCATATGATCTACATAGAATTTATTGTAGTCATGATTAATATGACGTGAACTGTCAGCTTAGCTTATTTCACTAGTAGAATACCCAAAATTATAATGTTGAGATTCCACTTCTCCATGACTTATCCAATACTAATACCCTATTAAAAACCCCAATACATAAGGTTCAACTTTATCGCATTAGGTGTTAAGTGCACTCTATTTGTTCTTTTAGCGCATGGACATCAATACTCCCTCCACTTTGAACTCTAGATGCGCACATGCAAATTCATCAAATTAATTAACTCCATTTTGAAATCTCTGCATATATCTTTACAATCAGGCAATAATCTATTATACATCACCAACGATGTGGAGGACCATTCAAATTCTGCTCAAGCAATAATATTTATGTAAGTTATTGGATTACTCTTAATTTCAATTTGTATACTTGTAATTGTCAAACATTACTCAACTATTTCATATATATTAATTGTCAAACATTAACCAACCTACAAAAATATAAATAGATGAAATTAAATGTACCATTGTAATTTGGAGTCTATGAGATCCCCCAATAAATACATTAACTTATAAACTAAATCAGCATATAAGCTAACTTAAATTAATCTCTAAAATTAACATGCTTCACTAACTAAATGTTCATATTTCACCTAAATATTTATAATTTCTCTTCACAATTTCAATTACTAAAACATCTACTTGTAATTACTCTAACTACTTATAATCCTAGCATTCAAACAAAAAGTACATAACACATTTGCGTACAACATACATCTTCAACAAGTTTAATGCCAACAAACTCAATAAAATACATAATCTAAATTGAATAATCCTTTTTTTAACCATACTAATTTGTAAAATTATTCACTTCTACTAACACTTATTTTACCATTAAAATATAAATTACAACATTCCAATACATTTCTACTCACAAACACCTAAAAATGTATTTCTATTTACATAAATTTCACCAACCAAAAATATATTCAAACTTGAACACCCAAATTTCACTAGCCACTCACATCTCAAAAATTACCAAAACTTAAACCCTAAAATTCAATGAGGGAGTGGATGAAGCAATTTAGAGCAACCATTCAACACAAATTTCACCAATTTACATACATATGAACTAAAACTCATGAATGAACCATTTAACTTCATAAGTTGTGAAAATTAAAACCTAAAACAAAGTGGGGTAGAAAATTGACATACTTGAGAGTAATGGGAAGAGGAAACACCTGTTATGGCATTTGGTGACAATGGCATCGGCGAGTTACGGGCCTGGTTTCGCTTTTGCCCTCGCTCTCCAACTCTCACTCTCTCTTTTTGTGTTGTTATCGAGCCAAAGAACCAAATGTAGTTCTTTTAATAGATGTGACGATGGATTAATCCACCGCAACAGAATAAAAAATAATATTTTATTACTCAGGGATGGAATTATCCGTTGCTGAGTACTTAAAAATTATTTTTTAAAAATTAGCGATGGATGATTCCATCATTGATAAGGAAAAGTGTGTGAAGGAAAAGGAAATATGTTGCTAAGTCCATCACGCACTCCCATAATACATATATCCTTGTCGTCCGTTATCATTTTGATCGCTGGTAAAGATAGACTTTATGTCCAGCATTAATTTCCATCACTATGTCACTGGTTTTTAATAATGAATTGATCAAAGAAGGAATGTTTGAATGATATGATCAACTATGCACACGCTTATATGTTCATAAACAAGAGTCCAGGTAAGTTCTAGAGATACAAAATGGAAGAATCACTCACATAAAAAAATATGAGACCAAGTGTAATAATTAGTCAAAATACAGTTCAAAATCTCGTAGGATGTCCACGTTGTTGCTGATAATTGTCATATTTGCATAGGATTTCATGAGTGTTTGGGACTCATTTTAGGGGATTAATATGCCTAATTGTATGATTTGTGCACTCTTTTTACTATTACACTTGTTTTCGCTTATTTTCGTAGTATTTGCAGATTTTCACTTTGTGAGCCAAGTTATGTGAGTAGAATGCGGATTTTTGAGGTGTTAAGGATCAACAGAGATAGCAAAAGAAACCCTAAGACACCCGACACATACCAATTGTGGTCAAAACCACGGTCCATGATGTTCTAGGAAGAAGAAGCAGATAAATCAAGTGAGAACGGACCTGTCAAAGGGCACCATGGCCTGTCTGTGGTGGGAGCCACAGTCCATGGTGGCCCCTATTCCCCCGACTTCACTAGTTTTCTTTGCGATTTTTCAATTTTGACACGTTTAGACAATTAGCAGCCTTGATTCTAACAATAAAAGCCTTGTTTTTTACTGGTTCCTTGACATCCCTGTCACATTCCATTCTACCATAATGTACTATCTGGATTAAGATTTAGATTAGATTAGAGGAAGAGAGAGTGAATTGAAGTAAAGGTTTGCAAGGATTCCATCTCGGGTCTATAACGACGATTCAAGTGTGATCTTGGCTGAGCATTTCTTTTCTTTTCTCATCTCTTCTATTTTCTCATTTTAGATTTATGTTTTGTAATTTTCATTATGATTTTGTTGTCTTGATTTTGGATTTATGCAAATAATAGTTAATTTCTCGATTTGCTATTCATCTCTTTGAGTATTTTGGAATTATTGGATTGTTTTATCAAATGTTAGATGTTTACCGTCTTGTAAGAAATTTGATCACTTTCTTGCATGTATTGGGTATTGGATCAAGAATTGAATGGTGAAATTCAATACTAAAACCCTAGGATTTAACTTGATTGTCTTCAATTTTGAGAAAGTCGCATAATTAAGAAACCATAAGTTTAACGCACGCTTAATGAACCTAAACAAATCAAGAGCCCTTGAGAAATGGTAATTGGTTAGATTTAGGCATTTTACTTCACCTTAAAAGAAGATTATGATACTGCGATTATCGTTTTAAAATAGTCAACTGAGGAAGAAGTACTTGATTGATGCATGGATCAGGTGATTGCTTATTTTGTTTAATTCCATGATTATGTATTTGTTAGATTAGATAGTTGATTAGTTTGATTTCAATATCAAAGTATTGATCTGCTTAGCCTACCTTAAGGGGATAAAGCCTAGTAGATCAACCTAGTCCTTGTGGGAGATGACCTTGATTTACTATAACAATGCCGTGCACTTGCGGCCCTATTAGTTATATCTAGCTCACAACATGAAGTACATGTACTAGTGTTGGTGCCAAGGACAACAAAAGGCAACGTAGTTCTCAATCAAGACAAGGCTAAGACATGAGAGATATTTCACGAGACCTTCACAAAGCCTTTTTTTCACATAAAGGGGTACACATTAAAGTCTATCGAACTACATGTTCTACTAGCATCATTAGAGAACATCTTAATCCAATCGACAGCATCCTTACATGTACCTAAAAATGCAAACCTTAAATGCAATAAATGTAACACACTAATGCAAATGAAAGAAAGCCTAAAACTACATGCTCTACCTAGTATGCAAACTAAAAAATAAAATAGGAAATATGAAAGTACCCCTCCCCCATGCTTAGACAAAGCACTATTCAAATGAAAGAAAGGAGAAGGGGAGGGAAACAAAAGAAAATAATCTCACTAGGTCAGATATTAGGTTCACTTAAATTATGGCCTCCTCAAGAAAAGCACAGGAAGCATCAACTGATCTACCTCAAACTCAAGACTCAACTATCCACATCGGACATTGTCAACGCATGTAGAAACTTATCAAAATCCTGGGTCCATAATTTAGGAAATAAAAGGTAAGAGGCAGCATTTGAAATCACACCAAATAGAATAAGTGTCCACTTAATCTTATCAAAGGCTTTAGAAAATCCTAGTCAGTCCCCTATATATGCATAATATGGGTCAAGAGAGGGATAATATCCTCTTATGTTATCTAGGGACTCATTACAACACCATTCCCCTCATGCACATCACATGAGTTTTCAATGTAGACCACCTCAACATAAACATCATACATTTCATAGAAATTAATGAATGCCTTATAACAAGACTTAGGGGAAGGGAACGGTGATGAACAAAAAGGAGAAGCATGGAATAAGACATTAGGAAAAGGGAGCACATGATCATCAAATAGAAGACTTGGTGGCATTAATCCAACCACAACCTCTCCCATCAATATTACCAACTGATTCATAGTAAGCATCATTATCATACCTAAAATCAAACCTATAAGACTCACCCACCTTAAACCCCATTAACTAAGCAAAAAGTAAACAAACATCATATAAAGTAGAGATATCATCAGTAGTGCCACTAGGTAAGATTAGGAAAGATGCTGCAATAAATGGCATAGGTGCCATGGGAGGGTCCAGCTAATCCTTAAGGCCGACTATAAGAACCATGACCAAGAACCCCTGAGCGTAGTCCCATAAGAATGATTAGACCCACGTGCTGAGTGCTTAGATTTAAATATGATATTTTGTTGTGAAGTAGGCCTGATTACAACAAGATTACAGACTTAGCCTAAAGAACTAGGTCTCAACCCTAATCTAAGAACCCTGCCACGTCCTAGGCTAGATCTAGATCCAATCCTCCTAACTGGATCATAAGAGTAATGTTTACCTAAAGCAAGAATCTAAGCAACAAGCCTGATCCAAAATCCTATCGGTTACTTAGGCTAAAATTGAGCCTAGATTTTAGTTCATATAATGTTACTATGATCCCAAATTAGTTTAGCCAAATGAAAGATAAAACTAAACGACAACAAATAAGAAGTAAGAAAAGCGATGAGCTTTAATTAATAGAGTTGCCAGTGAGTTTTAAGAAAATTTATAAACCAAATTCACTCTAAAATACACAATAACCTAAAGCACACCGAAGGGACAATAGGTTCATATGAATATAAATCGGCGGGACACCGAACAGGAAAATAAGCTCATTTCAAAAAGGTTTTCGAAAGGCCCCTCGAATAATCCCTAATGTGGGGACCATCTAACTTCATAGGCTCACAAATCGAAGATCTAGATTCGAAGGAAAATATGCAATGTCATGATAGAATGTATCACAACATCATTCGTCATCACCAATGGCCTCTACTAATTGATACAGGGATTTAAAATTTATTACAATAACAAACAATCATGTCAAATATAAGTATAAAACACTAGGAGTTAAGAACACAATATTAATCCATGAAAGTAAATAATGTAAATATGGGCAAGGTTAAACTAATTAAAGATTACATCCTAATAAACCCGAGATTAAATAAAATAAAGAGAAAGAAAGTAGAGAGAAGAATGGAAGGTTTGAAAAAGTTGGCACCCACAAGTTACCTACTTGAGTGACTTAGAAAATCCCCCTAGTCGAGAATATCAAACCTCGACTTGTGCCTTAAAGGGTGTTGAGGATGGATTCAAGAAGAGTGCAGTTAGGTGCTTTGCACCTTTCAATATTCTCTTATAGTTTCTCGAGTGTCCTCTCCAATTTTTAGAATGTTTTTCATTCTATTTCTCTCTGTTTCTCTGTGTTTCCTCTCTGATTTTTTGATACTTTTCTTCTGAAAATCGGATTCCTTTAGCCCTAGAGGTAGTCCCCTTTTATAGCACTTGATGGTGACAAACAAAGTTGATTAAGAAAATGAGAGCTAATTCAAATCTTAGTAGACTTAATCTGAATGGATACACCTATTCAGCTGAGACTCTCCTTACTGAAACATGTTTTAAACAAGAGAACGAAAGCACAAACTTGGTTGGGTTCACAACTAGAGGACTCGATCAGGTTCCCGATCGAGTTAGGTTCTATTAGATAGGAACCCGGCGGCTGGGTTTGTAGGCTAGCCACAGACAGTACAACTTATTTTAGGCATAACTCTGCCGTTCGACCTCCATTTTAAGTAATTCTTTTTCCTTTGAAAGTTTATTAAGTCTATTTTCTAATGATACTAATTTCATAATTTTAGAATAAGTGTGGCAGAAGATATGAGCAAAATAGTACACAAGTGTCATTTTAAGTGTAAGCCTTAGTATTCGATTTATATTTTTTTTGTTGCTTATCAGATTTTGGTATATAATATGTCATTAAAAAGCTTATTCAAGGAAAAATACTAACATCTAAACTCAGTAATTTTATACACTCTAAAGTGTGGTGAAAATATGAAATAAAACTCAACTAGATGCCGAATACCATCAATTTGGGCTTATTTGGGCTTGATCAGCCTTCTATATTTTCTTCTTTGTTATTCTTAATACTCGAATTAAAGATCATTCCACAAGGTCTCCAAATACACAAATTAGGTCATAAATTCATCATTGGAAATTTTATAAAAAATTGAGATGCCATTTTTAGGCGTCTGCATCGACCTCTAAATGAAAGATGGACTCACTATCATTACACAAACCAACATTCAATCTAGAAAACCTAGGGCTAGGATTTGTCTCAAGCAATAGGTCATACCCCTGCATCTCAACTTCAAATTTAGAACCATGCTCAAGAAAAGTCCTCATCATGGTCTCAAGTCTAGAAATTTCATCACAAATAGAATAAGGACACACATAGATACACCATGGCCTATTAAATGGCATGATTCACACAAGTATGGGCACATCGAGGCATGCAATGGGCTTAGGTAAATGATCTAGTATGAAATGCACACGGATAAGAGTAACAGTACCCATATGTGCAATAAGATTTTTCAAACTCAAAAGTGTCCCAAGCAACCTATTCAAGCAAAGTCCAAGCATTTGCAACATGTTTAGCAAGAAACCCCTAATGCTCCAAAAGAGATCAAGTTCACTATTCACACCCTTGTGTATACACCATTAAGAATTTCTCAGTTTCTAATACAATTAACACGTAGACTAAGAAGAGCATGTGATCTGTTAAAATAATGAACAATTCATGCATAAATTCGAAAAAATGGAAGATTGCCATCTTTTTTTGACATTTTTTCAATTTTTTTTTTAGGGTCTTTTATTGAAAAAAAAGCAAATTGTTTAGTCAGATCCTTAGATAAAATCTTGGTCAGCATAGCACATGATGGCATTATAGTATATCAAAGTCATCTCCTATAAAAAGTAGGTCAATCCACATGGGTTGTATTCCCTCAAGATGGGCTAAATCGATCAAGATTTGAAATTGAAATTAAGTTACAAACTAATCTAATGGATGAATAATCAACAAATTAAGCAAATTAAGCAAATCAAGCAATCATCCTATTCACGCATCAATCAAGCACTTCTTCCTCAATTGGTTGTTTAAAAACCAATAATTAAAGTATTGCAACCCTTTCTCAAGGTGAAATGAAATAACTAAATCTAATTAATTGCCATTTTGTAAGGGTTCTTGGTTAGTCTAAATTCATTAAGCATGTGTTGATGAAATCAGTGGTTTCTTAACTAGTGTAACTTTCTCAATACTCCACACAATTAAGTCAAATCCTATGGTTCCGATGATAGATTTCACCTTTTAATGTTTTACCTAATACGAAAAACATGCAAGAAAGTTATCAAGTCCCTTATAAGACAACAGACATCTAAGATTTGATAAAACAATCCAATGACTTTCAAAGTACCAAAAGAGATCAACACAAGATTAGGAAACTAACCAGTACTTGCAGAATGAGATCAAAACAATCAATTCTAAGGAAAATTGACAAAATTAAAATATTCAACCCAGAAAACATAGAGCCCTAATTAACAAATGAGAGAGAGAGAGAGAGAAAGAGACGCTCAATTATGGGGTGACGCTTGAATCTCTCGATGCCTTTACAAATCTTCTTCCCCTGCCCCTTCAAACTCTCTCTAAAGGTAGTCATGATGGATAAGGCAGCAAACTAGACTTATAATGTGAAAATTCGGACAACTAAGTGTCAAAAATGTGCCAGAACCAAGAAGATGCTAAGAAAACAAAAGAACACATAGGATAGAGGCCACCACGAACACGCCATGGAGACCATAATGATCCGTTGCCTTCACCACGACAAGTTCTAGTTAACTTGTTCAATTGTTCATGTTGTCTTATGCTGGGATCTCCTAAACTGTAACACTGATCGCAATCTGCCTGTATTGGATGTCCTTGAGCCTCTTTTACATTCTTTATTAATCTACAAGTCCTCAAAATCATTCTTTTACTTATATTCCTTGAGTTCACAATGTCCAAAGCTATTGAAGCTCACAAAACATGCAAAACCCTAGCATAATAGTAGACATAGGGGCATAAATCAGACAATTAAGCACACTAATCCCTAGAATGATTCTTAAACACCCAATTAATGCATGCATGTATGAAATTCATCACTTTCCCAAGCTCAATCAAATCTCCCACATATAAGGTGCCCTTTTAATCCTTTCTTCCAAGTGAACTCAGGACCTACATTCCTCATTGTAACATTTCTATTAGTGCTCAAAGACATATTCACTTAAAAAGGGGATCTTTCTTGATTCAACCATATGGCAAATAAGCAGCATAAAAGAGCTACGACACGAAGTCTGAAATTAAGACTTGACACCATCCATCCACCCAAAAAGCTCTAATAGTATTAGGATGGAGATAATGTAACAACCAGAGTAATAAACAAGATGACAGACAACATCAAAACCGCTATCAAGACAGGTATTTAGTAAAAAAGATGTTTGTCTCAATATGAGGAAGAACATCATAGATAGCAAGATCAAACGTTGTTTCCTTATTTCTAACCTTATCAAGAGAGCTCCCATATCAACAACTATATTTAATCAGGCACAAGGAACTCTTACTTTGTATAAAGTTAGATCCAAAAATAAGGGTTATCAAGGAAAAAAAAAACAAAAATATTCATCAAGCTCTAACTTGAAATTAATGATTTCAAATATGCAAGCATATAGCTAGAACCCTATATTGAAATATGTTTTCCAAGCATATAAATATGGTGTTCTCAAGGGGGGAAATGTCACATCCAAAACTTAAAATAGATCAATTAAACATGATAACATGTGGCCACTATATTTGAAAGGGTGTATCAAGCATGGTAGTATGCATCCCAAATGCACAAAGGTGTTATTCTAGATAAAGGCCACAAATAATTTCAGTACATCATTCCACCATAGTAGTTGTATCCTTGCACAGAGGATCAAAGACTAAGTAGTTGGAATTAATAGAGGCCGTGAAAACAAAATTAACATACATAAACTATAAGCATACGCTAGCAAATAGATAGAAACCATACGATATTTATGTCATAGATGATCAGCAAGAGAACCTTAAAATAAGAATCAAAGTCATTCGCACTAATTGAAGTCATTTGAACCACAAAAGGCTCAAGTCCGTGTCTAGTAGAGAATTACAAATAATCAAAAATCTCAACCTCCTGCTCAATCTTTCTAGACACTTACAAAGCATTAACTCAAGAATAAGATAATGAGGCAAAAGAGAAGTAATGATTTTTATAAAGAATCCAGGCACAGAGGAGCAAACAACATGTTCAACAACCCCTGTCCCTTAAACAAGTCATTGAATATTTACAGTAATAGCCATCCATGCCTGAAATGTTAATTCTTAGGCATTGACTGAGATCAAGCAATTCACATCTAGGCCGATATGGCTACATAAATAGCCAGACATGAAAATGAGCACAAACGAATTTATTTACAATAGAGGGTTGAAACCATAAATATTAAAACTGAGACTAGCTTCGATTTCAACATAAATAAAGATCAACTTCGAAATAAGGAATTAGGATCCTAGTTAGATAGGTTAGGGGTTCTTAGAATAGGAATCATAAAATCTGATATCATATTATTCTAATATCTATTTGGAATAGTGAAATTTAGTTTTATAAAAAAATCTTAATAAAATCAACAACAATTGTGGAAATTCAATTAAACTATATTTTATAGAAACATTTGACAAAATATATGTTGTTGCAATGATTTCTTAATTATAACTAAATATGAGCACTTTATAAAATTTATTTAGGATCCTGGATCAAATCTTAGGACCATGGAGTTGTATTAAGATCCTACTATACTTTTTTAAAACTAATTAAGAACATAAGATCCTAATAAATTTAATAGTCTAGTGGGAGTTGAATTGGCAGAATGTTTTTAGATCATACAATCATGAGATTGCAAGATCCGGATCAGGAGTTTATTAAAAACACATGATAAATTTTGAACGAACATTCAACATACTACTGATAGGAAGTCCCTACACAACCTGGTGACGAAACCCTTCAAGAAATAACTTGCTAGACCCAAAGCCTCTCTCAATTGAGCAAACTAATCTTTTGATTGAAAATCCTAAATTTTCAACTGAAGAACAAACAAATCTAAGAAAAAGAAGCCCAAAAAATTCATACAAGCGAAGTCTTTTTAACCATTACTACCTTTTACCCAGGTATAGATATAGAGATAAGAACTTAGCCATCACCAAAGATAAATAGCACCAATTAAGAAGTAAAAGAAAGATCGGCAAACAGCTAGAAGGACCTAATTTGAGTGCATATCTGAAGACAAAGAGACAAAACGCAACCCTTACAATGGGGACTATCAGGCAAAACCCTTAGCTCAAGCAACCAGAGGATGTCCTATCTTGAGTGTCCATGAATGAAGATAAATTGCAAATCGAAATTCATAGGAGCTTGAAATTCCTTCATGAAGATGGTAGTAATTGATGAGTTCATAAAAAATTGGGCCTTATACAAATTGAAAGGGGGACTACATTGACAAAAATTAAGAGCAAAATGCTTAACTATTTGAATAGGTTGTAGAAAGGCCAATGCAAATTTAGAGCAAGATGAAGGATCTGAGGGAAGATGAAGAGGAATTAAAATGTGAAAAAAAATCAACTAAGTTGTGATGAAGGATCTAAAGGCTTCTTTTCTCTTCTTATTTCTAGGCTTCATCTCAAGAATGGGGGCAACCAAGCAAGAGAATAGGATTTATCTTTTTCTATCTATGACATTAGTTTCTCACTAATGGAATATTACTTAGATGGAAGCTAACATATTAGATTTTCAAATTTATATGAGTATTTTGATCAAAGGGTCAAAGTATGCAATGATCTTTTCCATAAGGGGATTTTTGGATATGTTAGTTTAATTTCATGCATGTAGAAATCATAAGATATTTATTAGAATAAGTCTATTTGTTTTCTCAAGGTTAGAGTACCCATATTTGTAAAGGTTCTCTCATCCCTTGTTAGTAAGTTAGCTTTGCACCTTCCATTGGGTATTTATCAAAAGAAAATCATGGGTTGCTTATATGCATATTTAAAATTCTATGACAATTACTTAGCAAAAACTCTGACAAAATGATTAAAGAAAATTTCAAAGTTTTAAAGCATAAAGGTTGAAAAAGATGTGGATCTAAGAGAATATGTTTAAGTTGTTAAGAAATATTTTCATATGCATAGATCTAAACCCAAGCTTAGGGAAAATAAATTACGTATAGTTATTACATGTACCCTTCATGTGAAAAATTATAACTTAATGTTTAGGTGTATTTTTCTAATGCTTTAGAGAAAGGCCCAAAAATACATTGAATATATGTATATGTGAGATGAACTGAAAAATTTGTATTTTCAGTAATTTTTGGAAAGTTCGATTGCCTTGTTGCAATTTCTCTAAATCGAATGGTGCACCTCCCAAATACTACATATGTTACATGTTTGAGCCTAAATACAAATATATGTATATGTCATTGCATGGCCAATGGGCTAATATTGAAAGATTATCTTGATTATTGTGTAAATGTTTGATTAAGGATTGCTTTTTCAATATATGTTAGGTCGAGTCGTGTAGTTTTACATGGACATGGGCAATGTACATGCTTATACTAATTTTATTATTATTATTCCAGAAAGTTATTTCAAACAATCTAACCAAGAGAAAGGTAAATGAAAAAAAGGGCTAAACTTGTATCCTTGGTGTATCTCCATTTTGATTACTGTGCATGCAGAGTCCTATTAGTCCAACTCAAGTTGCCTCTTAATAAAAAATGTTCTAGCCATAGAGATGCAACTAAGGTGTTTTCGTCTGCAATTTACAAACATGATGTCAAACTATGATTATGTTGTTATGATAGTTAAAGAATAAACGTAGTTGTGTAATCTATACTTTGCGCATGTTCCCCCCCCCCAAAAAAAAGCATTACTTCATATAAGGAGCAAGTGGTGTTAATGCCCATTAATTAGTTACGTTTTCTGCTCCTAAAGCCTTGCTTAATTTACTAATCAATGCAATTAACAAATGTAAGAATTTAGGGGGGGCATTATAAAGACAACTTGATGCAGATCAAGCAACAATTCAAGGCCTTCAGTCTAAGCAAGAGAAGACTTTGTTCATTAATCATCTCTAAGGGTAACTCTGTGAGGGCAAACAGTGCTCATTTGAGGCTTATCTAGGGAGATCCCTGCTATGTTGGGCTCCCTAAAGTTCCCTCACCAGCTCAACTAAGTCATTTTTGAGGCCAACAGTAGCCTTAGTCTATTCAAGTTCAATAAAGATCACTCTGTAGTTCAGTGCACCTTGGGCTGTTCTACTAGCTTTCAGTGACTCGTTTATGCCTAAAGAGTTCAATTTTGTTTTGACCAGTAACCTAACTTATTTATTAGCTCATGATCAGCTTTTAAATGATAAAGGTTACTTGGATTTTGTCCTGGAATCTATTTCTTACAGCAGCAGGTCTGCAGCAGTAGCAGTAGTTTCAAAAGGGGAAATTTTGTCCCTAGCTTGGCAGCTCATTTTGGTAAGATTAGAGCATGAAAATGTGTTTAAATATTTATCAAATGAAACCCTAAACTTGTAGATTAAGGCCAGCTAGCATCTACTTTTATTCAGCACAAGTACACTGGAAATACCCTTTTACCCCTTGGATTTCAGTGTGTTATTCTTCATTAATTACCAGCCTAATCACCTGATTAATGGCTGCATTTGGCTCCCCAAGACCATCATTAGCAAGTACTTTGATCCTACTAAGGTTTAACACCTCGGTAATGGAGATGAGCAATGGCTTTAGCTGTCAAGGATCAAGCTTGTTGGTATTTTAAGCTATTTTAAGTTCAAGCTATTTTGCTTGTTTTCGTTAGTTTTAGTTATAGCCATTGATCCATTTATTGTAACCAAGTATTTAAGGCTTATTTTCACTTATAATACTCAGATTATTGATATATGAAGCTCATTTGTTGGTTCAAAGCAAATTCTCTCTCAAATCTCTCTAAACTTTATCCTTACTGGTGGTGTTTGAGAGTGATTCTTTATCTGATCTTTTGGTGCATTACTATAGGAAGATTAGTGGTGAATCCTTACAGTTTTGGTTGGTGGATTTTACTCCTTTATGCCAAATCATATCTTTCATGTTGAGTTCCTAGTTTTTAGTTCTGACCAAGCCTTGCAAGTTAGCATACATCATCTAGTATAAGAGCCTAAACTTGATTCTTTGTGAGTTGCTTCTGTTTACTACTTTGTTGTTTCACTCTTAGCTATGTTCTCTTGTTCTTTATTCTGGAACTTTTTACTTAGCTGCAAAAGAGCCTGAAACCCAAACACAAACCAACTATAAAGAACCAAGCTCCACAAATAGCCACAGCAACCCCATCCTTCACCTTCACTGAGCATGACTGAAAGGGAAAACGGTTCCCCTCCCCCACAGCAACTTGTGAGAGTTCCTAGAGGCCTCTCTCTAAAATAAGCACATGAACTTAGGAGGGTTCAAGCTATACTAGAAATGCAAGAAAATATCAAAACAGTCACAGCTCAAATACAGCAGCTTTTGAACTAACCAAGGGAAAGGGATAGGGAACCACCTCAGGACCCTCCTAGAGGTTCTGATTCCCTATCTGAGTCTCATTATGACAGTGGATCTTCTAATGAGGATGTTAGGCCTAGAAGAAGGAGAGTACACAGAGATGACCTTAAGGATCTCAGAACAGAGGCACCTGAGTTTGATGGTAGTCTTAAACCAGAAGATTACCTTGAATGGGTGCAAGCCATGGAGAGAATCATAGAGATCAAAGGCTATGCTGGGGAAAAGGCCTTTAAATGTACTATTTTGAAGCTGAACAATATGCCTCACTTTGGTATGAGAACCTGAAGAGAACCAGAGCCTTGGAAGGCAAACCTAGGATTAAAACTTGGGTTAAACTGAAGAAATACATGGACAAGAGGTTCCTGCCAACCACATATGAGCAAGAACTATACTTAAAGGTCACTTCCTTGAAACAAAGAACATGAAGGTTGAGGAATACATTAGAGAATTCGAGCAATTGCAAATCAGGTGTGCCTTGAGGGAGGAACCTAAACAAACCATTGCTAGGTTTCTCATAGGCTCAAACCCTGCAATCTTGGACAGGGTTGAATTACAACCTTTCTGGACCTTTGAGGATGCTTACAAGCTAGCTATCAAGGTTGAAAAGCAGCTCAAGTCTAGAAGGAACTACCCTTCTGTCCTAGCCAAGCCAACTAAACGAGTTAAATCATTCAACTCTTTCAGGCATGATCATCATCCTAAGGAGGATAAGGACAAAGAGAAGGGCAAGGAGTTAGCTAAAGAAGCTCCTAAGGGCCAGAAGAAATGCTTTAAGTGTCACGGTTATGGCCACTTTCAAGCTGACTGCCCTAACAGAAGAGTGCTTACAATCAGAGAGATTGAAGATTTAGACAACATGGAGATAGAAGTGGATGAAGAAGAGTCTGCTAATGAAGGGGAAACCTCCTACTTGCCACCTGAAGAGCGTCAGATGCTTATGATTAAAAGGGTACTTCATGCCACTAAAGTCCCACCAAAAGCCAACCAAAAGGAGTAAATCTTTCACTCTAGAAGCAAGGTAGCTAACAAGACATGCAACTTGATTATAGATAGAGGTAGCTGTACAAATGCAGCCTCTATTAAATTGGTCAGCAAGCTCAATTCGGCCACCATTATTCACCCAGGCCATACACCTTGCAATGGCTCAAAAGGGCCAATGAGGTAACAGTTTCCAAGCAAACCTTATTTCCTTTTTCAATTGGTGAATATAGAGCTGAGGTTCTGTGTGATGTCTTATCAATGGATGCTTGTTATTTGCTCCTGGGCAAACCCTGGCAATATGATAGGGATGTCATTCACCATGGTCAATCCAACACTTATTCCTTCAAACTGAAGGATAAGAAAATGACGTTGACCCCTTTACCCCCTAACCAGACACACAAGCTTGAAAATCGAAGGGATCATCACAATGAGAGTGCCTTACTAGTGAATAGGGGAAGAGTGGAGAGGGCTATCACCAAGGAGAAACCTGTG
>NCQV01077942.1:0-10829 GCA_002740545.1 Lophocereus schottii | reverse complement strand
TCTTTAATGGTACAACCGATCATCTCTTATTTTTAGTAGAAGTTAGGTAAGCTAGGATTCACCTCAATCACTTGGTTTGTCAATTGACCTGATCACAATTACAAGCCTCTTTTTGTATATTTGTTAGCTTAGTTTAGGGTGTCTTTTTTTCATTTTCATTTAGCCTGGACTGAACCACTCGAGCTAATCCCAGTACTTGAAACCCAACTCCTTGTGGACGACGCCTTGAGTACTTGACGATAAAACCTTGCATTTAGGGTTATAAATATTAAAACTCAAATTCTTCCTATCAAGTTTTTGGCGCCGTTGGCAGAGAACTGGTGCTTTTCAATATCGAGATTTCCTTAAGCGTTTGAGGCTAGACCTTTGGGAATCAAAAAAAATAAAAAAAAGCAAAAATTTAAAAGAAATCAAAATGGCTATTTTACACTTACCTCAATTTGAGCATGAACCTTTTTTGCAATATTTGTCTAGATTGAATTATTATCGTGCTTAATATGTGCATTTTTCGTATGAAAAATGGAAAATATGCAATGTGGTGCTTGAGGGGATAACACATGAGACCTAAATCACTCTTGCGTCCAAGTGTTATGGTGGATTGTACTCTTTAGATGTTGATGATATGTGGGTTTTGTTTGATCTTTGGCTTGGTATCAATGGCACTATGAGATTGCTAGTGAGTCTTTTGTGCGCCCTTCCCCCATTTCCTATGATTTGCACGCTTATTCTCCTTTTTTTGTGCTCTTATTGTCAATCTTTTGACCATGATGCAAATTCTTATCCCTATTATGATATTTTCGATGACTGCTATGCTAGACTTAATGCCATAATAACAACAATGAATGAGCAACATGAGTGTTTTGTTGGTAAGATGAGGGAGCATGGCCTATTACATGAGATCGACCCTAGTCCATCTTCTCCTAGACTTGAGGTTAGTCTCTATAATGATTGCGAGTCTTCCCTTTCCTTAGGGCTGATTTTATGGTTGATTCACCTTTGACTGGCCTAGAGATAGTGATTGCTCCTCCCTTGACATCTTTACCATTTGTCGCTCTGTCCTTGTCTAGCACACTTAGAGACACTATTGAGGATGTCTTGTGCTTACTTTCTTCTCCCTCCCCCCCTTTACCTCAGTGCACGGGCTAGATATGAGTCAGCCTCTTAGGGGTGATGCTACTTGTGTTGAGGATGATTTGCTTAATTGATCGGGCAGTATTGCATTGTTAGAGCCTTCTTTTGAGGAGTATTATTGGGATGATGTGAGGGTTGGTGTCACTCCTAGCATTGAGCATATTGACCACATTTGCACCGAGTCACTTGATTTAGTCCCCATTTCTTCCTCCTTCCTTCCCACCACCCCCTCTCACTTGCATGCATTTCATGAGTTCTTAGGTGATATTAGCGGGTCTTACACCTCATTTGATCCATATTGTGCTTACCTAGAAGATTTGCCTAGGAAAGTCACGTGGAATAATTTCTTTAATCATGCTTTCGACTTTTCTATGTCATTTGATAAGTTTAACAGGGCACTAACTTTATTTACTACATCTTTACTAGTGTTCTCTTACTTGCACAATTTTGAGATAATGCACTGGCATTTGACAACTCTTACGAGTTTTGACGGCATCCGAGTTGAAGCTCCGAGTCCTGCGCAATGAAGAGGAGTGGAGGATGCCCCTCGCGCCTCCACAGCACCATCCTAGAGAGGTATAGTTCGGGTACAATCAGTACCCGACCTAGTATACTTGCTCTTACTCTTCTCTTTTCTTTTTATTTTCTTTCTTTTTCTTTTTGTCTAGTTTGGATGTTAGGTTGTGGCTTTTTTCCTTTTTTTTTTTTCGTTCTTTTGCCCGTATTAAATTGTGCATGTTAGGATTGTGTCTTTGATGGTGATCAACTTTTGAGGTGAAATTTGGGATGTTGTTGAGCCAACTGATAGCTGTGATCACCGTTTTGCTTTGTTTTCTTTTTTGTGTTTTTTAATTTGTGTGTCATATGTGTGCGACTTTGTTTTCTTTGTTTTTATGTGTTTTTGTGGTAGTAGTGACCCCTTGGCTCCCAATGAGGACATTGTGAGATTTAGGTGTGGAAGTGGGAAGTCATATACCCTTTTGCATATATTTTTGTAAGAAATTTTCACTTTTGTATGGTCCTTCTTTTTGGCTTTGGGGAACTTTTGTGCCTTTATTATTGGTTTTTGATCTTTGATAGCTTAGTTGCTAGCTTTTATATAGGTCAAATATGCATGATGGAACACTTGTCTACAATGTGATATCCGGTCTCTCATAACAACCCCATTTCACATGTGCGGCCTTGTACCTACCATATATATTTAACCATTGACTTTTGGTGTTGGTTGTTAAATTTAGATTTGAGGGCATTCTACTTGGTTAATTGACTTCCAGTTTTGGCTTTATTATGAGAAAAAGAAAATAAAAAGAGAAAAACAAGAAGTGCAAAAATAAGCTTAACTCCGGTACCTCTAATTGGGCGCGAATAATTGCTTCGCACATCCAAATAAAGCCCCTAGATAGGTAAGAAACCCGAATATGTGTTAAGTTGTTCCTCTGGCAGTTCAAGGCCTAATAAGCCAAAAACTACCCACTCGAGCAAAGGAGCATAAGGAGAAAAGCGAAAAAAAAGAAGAAAGAAAAAGGAGCAAAAATAAAGGGAGTCATAAGCCAATTGGAAATGACCTTTGGCCTAGTTTTAGCACAGCATTAAGAGTCAATACACATTGTACAGAGCACGAAGGTGTGCAAATCATGCCATTGTGTTGTGTGGAGTGAAAAATTAGAGCCAGGATGCCTTTATAGCCTATGTGTATCTTGAATGTATGTTTTGCTCGTATATGGCTTACTAGTTAAATTGTTAGGGTGATAAAATTGATCTAGATGTGTACATATTTTTCTCTTTGCCTTGTATATATGTTTTGTTTTGAAAAATCCAAAAATACGTCAAAGATTTTGTGGGTATATCTTCTACAAATCCTCAGGAGACCTCACTCGTACCCTTGGAGGAACCAAGGTGTTTAAAGGGCTTGTTGTATGTGCTAAATGTGACCGTAATTCGTACAAGAGTGAGTTAAGTTCATAGGTGAGATTTTCTTTTGTTTTGCTCGAGGAAGAGCAAAAGATAGGTATGAAAGTATTTGTTCGGTGCTAAATTATCGCATTTTACATGCCTCTATCACCTAATTTTAGCTCGTATAATAACATAATTTTTAGAATTTTTATTGTTTTGTTTACTTTTGTAAGTTAAAAGTATAATAGAGCAAATGCCGTGAAAAGAAGTAAAGACGGATGAAAAAAGCACGAAAATCACAAGGCAAGAAGGGATGCAAGGGGCATGGCCACAACCGCCGCCAACCGTCGCCATCACTGCAGCAACAGTGGGTGGCGACGGTCGTCGCCTCCCTAGTTGTCTCCATGCTATTTTTCCCCGACTCGATTTGTATAAAAGGGGCTTGCTTGGGGACTTTTGAGGGGAGTTCCTTTGGCCAATTTTTAGGCTAGGTTTTAGGTTAGTTTAAAAAGTAAAAATCCCATTAGGGAGATTAGATTAGGGGAGGAGATTATAAATTTGGGTGGATTGTGGAGTCAAGCTTATGGATTTCATCTTGATTCAATCAATCCTAAGTTTTCTCTTCTCTCTCTCTATTTCATATCTTGCTCTAGTTTAGGTTTTTGTTAGTTTAACTCTTACATTTCATTTGTTTTGTTTAAATGCTTAGTTCTCATTGTTATTCCATGTTTATTTAGATTGATTAGGTTAGATTAGTTTCTTTCTCTCTCTCCTCCCTGATTCATGTTCATGTGTTTGTTTATTAGTTTAGTTGTAGTTAGGTTTAATTATATTTTGTGATGATTAGTGATTAATTTTGGTTGGCTTCGATTGTGATTAGCCTCTTGATGGCTAATTAGTCTAGAATTAGGCATAACCACACCCAACTTATTCTTGGAATGTGTAGTTTTCCCTCACACCCACTAAATATTTGATGAAATATTTGAAAGAGCTTTTATCTATATTTTTGGGCGATTGACTGTGCTAAGAGATGAGGTCAATTAGCTAGTGTGGGATAGGGGATAGCCGGATTCGGGACATGAAAATAGTCTCAATCCTAGCTAGGTCCAAAGGTTGCTAATTTTGTGCTCTGATTGGGTTAAACCTATGAAAATATGTTGTTATACTAATTAAACTAGCTCATGACCATTGAGGGAAGGCTTGAGTGGTTTTCAATGATGCAACCGAGCATCTCTTGTGTTTTATAGAAGTTGGGTAAGTTAGGACTCACATTGATTACTTGATTCATCAATTGGTCTGATTATAACTATAAGCCTCTTTTTGTATGTTTGTTAGCTTAGTTTAAATTGTCTTTCTTTATTTTATTAAGCATAGATTGAACCACTCGATCTAATCCCGGTACTTGAAACTCAGCTCCTTGTGGACAATAGGCCGAATACTGGATGATAAAATCTTGTACTTGGGGTTATAAATATTGAAACTCAAATTCTTCATATCATTAGGAAATTTAGTTTCACCTCCAAAGACACCAAGAACAACCCAAAAAGAGTTAGAGATATGTGGTAGTGGTGGTGCACTGCATTTTCGGTGGGCCATTACTAGCAACAGTTAACGGCGGTGAGTTGGCGACCACCGGGGTATGTGTGTGTGCCGTCGGCAAAACAGGGGAAGGTGAGGGGGCACATGGCTAGAAGAGGGGGGTGTAGCTGGTGAGTAGGGTGGTGTTGCTTGGTTTAATTTAAAAAATCTAGATAAATCTTTATTTTAACCTCTTTTTCCTTTTTTCTTAAAAAATAATACTCTCTTCTAATTTGTAATGACTTGGGTTACAAACTTGGTTCATTTTAGTAGCTTAATAAATTATTTAGAAGGAAATTATGAGTTTGACCAAAATTGATTGATATATATTTTTGTAATCATATTATCATATTTGTTCATAGTATTCTTTTATTATTAGTTAATATCGTCCATGAGGAATATAACCCTTAGTCATGTTTATAGATATGCACATTAAGTCATCCAACCCACTAGGTAATAATTAACTACAATAACTAACTAAAATAAATGTTTTTGCATGAATGACAAATTTGCCTCGACCAATGTAGGTAAAAAATAATGATTTTTTGAATATTAAAAATTTTTAAATCAATATTAATGACAAATTGAGAAAAGGAGAGTAATGGGGTAATAACTTTGAAGTTATAATTAACAAATAAACTATTAATGACAAATTAATAAATTAATTTCGGCCAGGTGAGATTTGCTTTATTGTACTTCCCTTTGAAGTTCTAAAAATCAATTAAAAATACATGTCACCTACTGAGGATAAAGATAATTTCAATTTTGCGACTCTTCACCATGGTTGAAATTGAGAGAATATTTGAAATGTTAAAAAACACTTGGAAGTTTTTGAAGGACAAAATACCTTAAATTAATAGAAAATGACAAATTGATATAATTATATCATGCTACATGCCACACAAATTCAGTTAAATGCATGAACAGGAGATACCAATTTTAAGAAGTCTAACTAACATTATAATAGTAGCTACTATTGGGTTGTATAATGAGCAAAATAAACAAGCAATGAGCAAATATTATCAAAACAGCTAAACGCATTTGTCTGACTGAAATGGTGGTCACTTGTTCTTGATATATGAAAAATATTATTAATTTATTCAATAATACTTGAACTCATGTTTAACTCATTCGTTGCGTAATTTATTTAGATGTAAACTAGTATTACAAAAAATAAAATATTATTAAATGAAACCATGAAAATCATTCCAACACACTCCACAACGTTCTAAAACACTCTAATCTGCTTCAAAACTACTTCAATTGACTCCAACCTGCTCCAACTTTCATTAACCTGCTCTACTAACTACTAGTCAAACTTGCCTCAAAATACTCTATTCTATTTTGACATACTCCGATCTACTAACTGCTAGTCAAATCTCCTCTAACCTGCTTCAATCCGCTCCAACCTATTTTAATATATTCTCTGCTTGTTCAATATGATTACGACGAGCAAGCGCTTAGGCTATGTTTAGACCTTGGAAAATTTGATCAACAGGAAAAAATTTGGGGAAGTAAATTTTTTTTTTTTATGTATTTTGTTTAGAGAAAATCACAAAGAAAAACTATGGAGGAAAATTAGGTGCAAAAATTGTCAGAAACAAGTGATAAAATTTTTCTCATAAAATTGTAAGAAAAGTTTGGGAAAAATTTCTAATCTCCTCAAACCGCGCACTATTTAGATGATATCAACATGATTCAAGTAATTCATCAATATTCAAATTTCTTATCCAAATTCTTGTATTTTTTCCTCAATCCAAACAAGAGAAAAAGCCTCACTCTTTTCCTACTTTTTTTCCTTCCAATTTTTTTCCTTGAACTTTTCTTTCCACCAAATTTTCTATGGATCCAACGCAGCCTCAGTTGCCAGTAGGTGGGCATGAATGTGGAAAGTTTATGATGTTGTGCAATTTTTATTTATTTTTCCCGTGCGTGATATGTTTAGGACTTTTCAGGTGATGCCTGATGAATTACCATATGAGTTTTAGCTGAATGTGAGATGTTGTGTGTAATAGAAATCGCTAGCCCCTTGCTTTTCCCATCCCCTTTTGTCTCACATAGGTGATTTTGGGAGTTGAAGTAAGGTTCATCTTTACCTTCCTTCTTTGGGCATGTTAAATGACATTGGGCCTAGTTTTTACAGTGGTGTGGGGAGAGAGTCACCACCACAAGCACATGCGCACCGCCTACCCGCACGGTCTGGGCGAGGTCGAGCACGGTGTGGTCGTTATCGTGGGCTGGGTTTGGGTTTGTGTTTGGACCTCATTTGTAGATCTTTTTGGAGAAAATATCTTTTATTTTTGTTCGCTAGCATTCTTGGTCAGCAATTATGCGCTGATTTGCCTCCATGTTTGCCTCCAGCAGAAACTATTTTAAGCAGTCAAGTAGCCATATTTAGCAATCAGCATGAGGCTCTCCTTTTTCTTAGCTCAACAACTAGATTTTAGTCATGTGGCTCTCCTATTTTCGCTATTAATTTCTCTTCACTTAAACACGCCTTCTGCACCTATAAATATGGGCTCTCTTCAGCTGCAACAAATACACCAACACATCATCGATTCTTCTCTTCTCCTCTTCTACTATTCTCTCTTCTTTTCTAGGCAACTGATACACGGCATGTTCCATGTCTCTGACCTCGAGTGCATGTGTTCAGAAATTTATTGTGTTAACCTTGGGGATAGATCAACAAATTTGATTTACACCTCGGTCCATCCAAAATTGCTTTCAAAGTAGTGGTATACCACGATGCAGTGTTCTTCCTCTCCTTCTGCCATTGATTTAGCCATAACTTTCTAACAATTTTAAAGCAATTTCTGATTTTTGTAAAATCAATGGCACTAACAATCCAAAAAGCTCTTCCTGGCCTCTCAAAATTAGAAATTTTAGATGGAACCAACTATAGACACTGGTCCCAAAAACTGCTCATATTCTTTGAAAGATTAGAGGTCTACTATGTGTTGTTTTCTGACCTCACTGAAAAGAACAACACTTCTAAAACCACTGTTGTCGCTGGAGATGGAACTGCCAAAGACAAATCCAGAACTATTGATGTTGAAACAATAAAGGAATTTAAGAAAGACAACAAAACGATAAGGGGGCATCTATTGAACCATATGACTAACCCCTATTCGATTTGTTTATCACCTTCAAATCTGCCAAGATTATTTGAGAGAAAGTGGAGGTCAAATATGGAGCTAATGACACTGGAAAGAAGAAATATGCGGTTGGTGAATGGCTATATTTTCATATTACTCACGACAAGTCAATTATGGAACATGTTCATATTCATGAGAACCTATGTGCTGAAGATCTGAGTGTGAACGTAAAGATGTGCAAGATTCTACAAGCTAATATGCTGATTGAGAAATTTCCACTATCATGGAGTGACTACAGAAGCCAACTGAAACATAAGAAGAAGGATCTTACTTTGCAGGAATTGATCAGCCACATGAGAACCAAAAAAGCTAATCACCTGAAAGAGAAGAAGTTACTCAAGTCAACTCAAATCCAATATCTAAAAGTTTGTGAAAGTATTTAGAATTGAAAAACCTAGAGATTGCCGCCTTTTGAGGGCTCTAAGAAGTTGCCAGATGTCCCCTTATGAAACTGTTATGAAAATAATTTAGTCGCGCAGAAATAAAGTGGCACGGTGGCGTTGTGCCACTTCTCAGGAATTCAGCTGCTGGGAATCTGGTGGGGCATGACCGGGCTTCATGGCATGGGGTCCCCATGCCAATCCTCTTGGCCTAGCTAACCTCTTCCATGGCCTGAAATTCGCCTTCTTACACTACAACAATTCTTGTAAATAAAGACCGGAAAACAAAATGGTCTCTAATTAAATTTGGACACTGAATTCAGAATCAAAAATGCTGGTATCAAATTAAAATCAATTCAGAGACCGAAATCAAAATGCGGTCTCCACTTGAGACCAACACAATTTTCGGTCTCATATTTTGGAGACCAAATGTGATTTTGGGGTCAATTAGAGACCATCAAAAAAAAATTTCGGTCTCAGATTTGGATACCAAACTCCAAAATTGGTTTTTAGTAGAGACCGAACAGTTTTTTGGTCTCAGATTTAGAGACTAAACTCCTAGCATGGTTTTCATTAGAAACCAAGATAAATTTCAATCTCGGATTTTTTAGACCAAACTTTTAGAAGGCGTTTCATTGAGAGGCCAAAATTCCCAGTGTCTAATTAAATTTGGAGAACGATTTTAGGGACCGGCCTGGCTCGTATTAATTTGAGCCAAATATCAGAGACCGATATCAAGACCAGACTTTAACTGAGACCAAATTAGCGAGCGAACACTATTGATATAAAATGGAGACCGACGTTTGAGACCGCAGCCCATTGCAGACTCAAACGGAGACAAAAAATGGAGATCATCTACGTTGGACTCAAATAGGAACCGAAATTAGAGACCAATTTGCCAGCCCATTCAAATTGAGATGAAATTCTTTAGGTTTCCATCTTTCGGTCCCCATTCTCGGTCTCAACATGCCTTCTTCCCTCCAATTTCCAGTGATTAATCTCAAACCACCATGCTCGACGCATCTTCTTCAGCCGGAAAAAGAGAGAGAGCGAGAGAGAGTGAGAGAGCGACAGAGGGGAAGGATTAAACTTGTCACCATTGTCGACCACGGCCAACTGCTCAGTAAATTGAAGGCTCCAAGTGAAGGGTTTTACATTGTATGTGCGAACCTCTGCCCAGTACATTCAAAGCTCGAAGTGTAGGCTCAAAGTGCGAATCCCTCCTATACTTTGCGGCATTCCCTTCCTCCTCCTAGGTAAGTTATAGGCTAGCTTCCTAGGGTTTAATTTGCATTGTGTAATTACAAATTAGGATTAGGGTTAGGGTTAGGGTTTTCGAATTTTTGGAATGATGATGAGCTACTGAGGTTCACAAATTAGGTTGCCTTTTAGTCAGTTAAGAAATTTAAGGGATTGTGAAGTTTTGTTGTTTTGATTTTCATCTCAGGGTTGTTGAGTTCGTTCCTGATAGTGACAAGCTTGAAATCTTAAGATCTATAAGTCCCCCTTTTAACTTGCTTGTCTCAAACTTTATAAAATGTTGTCTTTCACCAAGTGTTGGATAGCTTCTACCGTTACCATTTGAAATGCAAAGTCTGTGCTTCAATGACCTCCTCCTATTGTCTTCTATTGGTTTGTGTACCTATCTGGAAAAATATCAGCGTTGTGGGGTGGAAGGTTGGCTTATGTTTAATCTCGTTTTGGTGCTCATCGTCAAAATCAATCTCTAGTTTAACTACGTAGTAGTCAAGAGCCATATCTTCTTCTTCTTCATAGAAAAGAAGGTAATAGTTGTTCTAAGCTTGGATAATGAGGCACCTAATCAGAGAAGAAGTGCGGTAGCTCGAGAGACAAGATCTAAAACTAGCTTTAGCGAATGCATGACAGGATATAGCGGAGTACCATTATTTGGAGACAGACTTGAATTAGAAAAGGGATTTGATGGGCAACCTCGTGAGAATTTGGTTGGTGATGAGATCATGAGGGAGAGGGAGGTCCTGCTATTGCTGATATTTTTAGACTAAGCTTATATACACCATTTCAAAACTAGCAACTCTTATTCACAATTATCATGTCCTATGGACATGCAATTGAACTCAATTTGACACATACATGTGAGAAACAGGAGGGCTATTGATATGTGACTCCAATTAATCAACCAGGATAGGTAGGGACATGCACTAGGATGAGAAAATACACAACGTAACTATCAGAATTTAAACAAGCAATTGGGATAATGCCAAGCAAAAGCAAAAGATGGAACTTGCTCACCATAATATAATTATATTGGGTACCCAAGTTCATTATTAATCATCTCTTCACTAATCCTACCAGGCTCATCACCTGCTCTCATTCATTCTAGCATGCTACTGACAAGGCAGTGACTTAAGCCTGGCACCGAATCTTGGCACAAGTTATTTTTATTTTATATCAAGTTAAAGAGTATAAATTTTCCTTGCACTATAAAATGTGGCCTGCAAACTAAGAATATGTAAGAATGAGATCTAGCCCCTTTTTTTTGCTTATATAAAGTTAGTTTCAAATTTGTATTCTAAAGTGTTATTGAAGTGGAAATGAACGGCTGGAATTATTTGTAGGAAACTCTCCAAGATAAGGCGCGCGCGCGCACACACACACGCACAGAGATATGTACACATATATGTGTACACACACACACACAAACATATACACA
>NCQV01077937.1:3060-13750 GCA_002740545.1 Lophocereus schottii | reverse complement strand
AAGTCTTTGGATCCTTAATAAATGAAAACTGCTATTNNNNAAAGTGTTCGATGATGGACTATCCGTAAGTACAGAGAACAGGGTTTGTTACAAGTGATATCATGTCCGTTTTGTTATACCGAGGAAGAAACAAGGCAAAATATTTTCCGAGATTGTCCTATAACCCAAATTTTGGGCTACAAATAGCCTTGGTCTTTGAGTTAAGTGCAGTCGATCCATGTGCTTTGAGCACTAGCTTCGGGATTAGTCAATGTACCTATACAAGGTCGATAGTAAGGATAGGCCCCCTGTCCGTCATTTCTTTGTTCTCTATGGTGCATTTGGCTTATTCGGAACCAGAGGCAGTTTGGGCAATTATATCTTACTCTGAAAGGTCTATACCGGATATGCATGAATGAGTGGAGCCACCAAGATGCGGCCAGTGCACTGTGCAAGTCGAGCCGGGTAACAGAATTTTGAATTCCACCAGAACAGGGCACGACAACTTATGCTCACTTTACTGATTAGTTCTTTGCACTGCCACCTATACCCATCATAGTGGACGGCGCACGGAACCAGTAAGGCAAAAAGGGCGGACTTGGAATCGTTCTAACGTCTACCATGGACTAAATCGGATCAACTTAGTTGTCATTCCAACTTATTAGTCATCAAAAGTGCTAAATATTATACCTCTATTCACATATATGTTAGTTATCTTCGAGCTTATTTTTTGCTATAATAAGATTTTGTGTAAATTTTGTAAGTAATAAGCAGATGAGGAAAATGCTTAGAAATTCGATGTTGAAAAGATGATTTTTTAGTAATTAGCAAGACGACCTAACTCTTGTGCAAGTCTAGCCCGATCTTGGTTTTGTCCCTAGGCTAGAAGTCAACGCCTCACTCTCCTTCAACACACCAAGTTAAGCCCAAGCAGATTATACGGCGATTAGTATGTGAAAATTGAAAAGTTTAGGATAGAAGCTGTGAAGGAATTGAAGAAATATTATAGGGGAGTCCGTTTACAAATCAATGAAGAAATTAGAAATTAGCAATTGGGTACGATTAGGAAAGTAGAAAAAATTACTTGAAAAATTAAAAATCAATTGCAATTAGGAAAATGGAATATTAGCTTGAGTATTGAGAATTCTAATATAATTAGGAAAGTTTAGGGGGTTGTCACTAGTATAAATACGGGTCATTGAGACGCTTATAAATCATCAATTTATTACCCTCTCAATTATAGCATTAGTTCCTAGAGTTTGATATATTATTGTGATTTTCAAAATTCGTTCACGTTTCATTTTATTTCTCTAGTTTCAATTTCTTTAGTTCTAATTTTAATTCAAGTTCTCTACTTTTAGTTTTAATTCAAGTTTGTGTTTCAATTTTATTCCTCCCAAAAATTCTCTCATTTAAAGTTTTAATTTTTATTACCTCTTCGAGTCGATGGTATTGAGGTGATCTCTCGTTCCAGGTTCAGATTTTTTACATCTATTAATTCTAAATAGTCAAGGTAATTTCTTTCTTTCCTCTTATATATATATTTTTTTTCAGTTTCATGATTTAGATTAGGTTTTGTTGTGGGGTTACTTATTGAAAGTTAATTTTTATTAGTTTAGTAATTTAATACTAGTAATTAAATTCAACCCATCTCTGTGAATGACCCGTATAGTGCTACGACTATTGTTGTACATGTGCAACCTACTTTTATACCTCCTGAGATACAACAAATTTTTGGCACCATTGCCATGGATGGTGTTGAAATTGATTCCTAGTTTTAATTGTTAATTGCTTTGAATAGTTGTAGTAGTGATTTAGTTTTTTTAGTAATTGTCTTAATTGCTTACTTTATTTGTTTCAAGTAGTTTAAATTTGGCTGTTTTTGCTTTACTATTCATCCATCTTCCTAAAAAAATTTGATCTTTATTGCTTTTAGAAAAATAAAAAAATTAAAAAACCAAAAAAAAAAGAAAGGGGTTTTATTGCGTGATTGGTTGGGTTAGGGATCCTAAAACCAAGTGTTTGAATAGATTGGAGGCCAATGTAGACAATAGTAGTGAATCAGAACCCAAATATGAGGAGAAAAAAATGAGTGAAGCACAGCCTCGACTAAGGACGTTTAACGACATCTTTTATCCACCTAAGACCATTGGACCTCTCAAAATCAAGCTCCAATATGTCCATGTGCTTCCTAAGTTTATGGATATTGAGGATGCTTACCTATTTCTGTGAGAGTTCGAAGAGATTTGTTCTATGATGTGCTACCTCAATGTGCCTATTGACACAGTGTGATTGAAATTTGTTCCCTTTGCTATAAAGATAATGCTAAAAAAATGGATGTATAGTCTGCTAGCAAATTCCATTACCCATTGGGATGGATTTGTGTGGGTCTTTTTGTGACAATACTTCCCCAATAGTAAAACTGTTTACCTAAGGAATGAAATTAATCAGTTCATGCAAGTTGATAAAGAGTCATTTTAGATGTATCTTGATAGGTGTAAGAAACTCATATCCCAATATCCTCACTCTGGTTTAGACCCAGCCCATTTATATCAAATCTTATGAAGGTCTTAACCAACAGAATAGGCTAATGGTGGAGTCAATGTGTCAAGGGAAATTTCTTTCTAAGTGCCCTGATGATGCTTGGGAATTCCTAAAAGATCTCGGAGAAAATCATGTAATAGGAAACCATTAGAGATAATAGCTTGAACTCTAGGTATAGTGGGGTCAGGGATGGTATGAATGCTGTGTTTAACTTAAGTAACTTTGAGTGTAGATTTGCTACCCTTGAAAATATGATGAAGGGTTTGGTTCTACAACAATCTCAAATTTCTCAGACCCCTGAAGTGTGTTCCTAATTCCATGCGTTGGATCATACTTTGAACACATGCCTCTACTTTGATCCCTAATTTACCTCGGGCAAAGAACATATGAATATGGTCTACTAAAGACCAAAGAATGACCCTTATGTTCCTACTTTTAATTTAGGGTAACGCAATCATCCGATTTTTTCTTGGGATAGTGGACCTAATACGGTGGTGCCCAACCAGTACATAGGGTCTCCTAAAAACTCCTCCTAAATTATGCTGAGGCTAGGCTACCATGGTGATCCTAATGCACATAGGCAGCCAGCGCTTCATCCTCCTATTGCACCTATTGGACAATCCTGACCTCCTCCTGGTTATAGTAAACATGATAAATATGAGAGAAGAATTAAAAGTGACATGGAAAAAATAACGAGAGAGAATAATGAAAACATGTTAAGAGTGATGGCAGAGCAATTGTCCCAGTTTATTACAGCGAACAGGATGAAAGGTACTTTTTCTAGTCAACCTGAGACTATTCCTTAGGGTAGGACCTCCTCTAACTCAGTTCTTGATTACTTGAGAAAGTTCAATGCTATAATAACTTTGAGATTAGGCGAGAAGTTGACAATTATGTGGGTGATAACTTGAATGAAGCATCTGAATCTTCGCCATCCTCATCTTCTTTGTTCCCCTGTTACTGTTGATGATTCTGGAGAGTCTAAAGAGGATGAGCCTGCTGATAACAGTGACTACATCACTTTCTAAGACTACTCCTACTCCACCTTTGCAGGTTCAGAAACCTGTAGTTCCCTTCCTTAATAAACGGAAGGGGAGGAAAGACCAAGCCCATGTTGGCAAGATTAAAGACACCTTCTCGGGTCAAGATTAACATACATTTGTTGGATGCTATCTACTAGATGCCCCCATATGCCAGATATCTAAAAGAGTTTTGCACTATTTAAAGGGCAATTGCTGTGCCTAAGAGAGTGTTTTCTAGACTTTAATATTAGCTCCATTATCTTTAGTTAGATATCTATCAAGTACAAGGACACAGGTTACCCTACCATTTCTACAGTGATAAGTGACCAGACTATTCTTAGAGCTCTACTAGATTTGGGAGCTAATATGAAGTTACTTTCATTCACTATGTTTGAGAGACTTAAACTAGGCGAGTTGAGACCTATCAAGGTTGTCTTCCAATTAGTTAACAAGTCTACTAGACTTTTCTAGGGTTGTTGTGAAGGACGTGCTTATAAGGTCGGGGAATTCATCTTTAATATTGAATTTATGGTGCTTGATACTAAGAGGGTGCCTAGCACAAAGTCCCATATCCCTGTGATTTTGGGGGGGCCTCTTTTATCTACTTTCAATACTTTGACTAACTATAGGAATAGTATGATGAAACTATCTTTTGACTATATGACTCGTGACCTAAATATTTTCAATTCACAATGATAGCTTTATGGTTTTAGTGATGTGGATCATTCTATCCTTAGTTGGATAGGTAATTTTTTGTGCGATGAGTTAGAATTTGAGCATATGGATGAGTTTGCTATTGAGTATGAGTCTTTTCTCATGGATGATGAGCCTCAGTATGATGTATTTGATTTTATATGTATGCTATGGACTTTATTGTTGATGTTGTTCCTACTTGTGATACTTCTGCTATTTTACTTGATCTGAAACACCTACCTAACTCCCTTAAATATGCTCTTAATGAGTCTCTACTTGTGATTATTGTGTCTAATTTGGACTAGGACCAAGAGGGAAAATTGCATAAGTGACTTAGGGAGAATCAAGAGGCCTTAGGATGGACCCTATGAGACATCTAGGATATTAGCCCTACAGATATGCAGCGCTGAATCTATTTAGATGACAGTGATAGACCATAACAAGACCATCAGAGGAGGGTAGATTCGACTCTGCAAGAGGTAGTTGGGAAAGAGGTATTAAAATGATTGGACCATGAGATCATATACTCTATTTCTGATAGTGAGTGGGTTAGTCCTGTTCAGGTCGTTCCTAAGAAGATTAGTATTACCGTGATTAGGAATAACAAGAACGAGCTAATCCAAACTCGAGTCTAGTGTGGGTGGAGGGTTTTTATTGATTATATAAAATTGAATGTTGTCACCCGCAAAGGCCACTTTCCCCTTCCTTTCTTAGACCAAATATTAGAGAGGTTAGCTGGACATTCATACTATCATTTTGTTGATGGGAACTCTAACTATACCCAAATTTCTATAGCTATTGAGGATCAGGAGAAGACTATCTTTACCTGTTTATCTGGCACCTATGCCTTTAGGAGGATGTCATTCGGTTTATGTAATGCCCCTCCTACTTTCTAGAGATACATGATTTCTATATTCTCTTATTTGGTTGAACATTATATGGAAATTTTCATAGATCATTTTTCTATATTTGGGTCTTTTTTTGATAATTGTTTAACCAATTTTAGGAAAGTTTTGAAAAGGTGTAGGAAAAACCATTTGACCTTAAATTAGGAAAAGTGTCACTCCATGGTGAAAAAGGGGCCATGTTATTTATAGTGATGATATTGAGGTTGAGAAGGCCAAGATTGATTTGATTGTTAATCTCCCTCCTTCCACGTATGTGAAAGACGTTAGGTTTTTTTTTTGGACATGCTAGATTTTATCGCAGATTTATTAAGGATTTTAGCAAGATTGCTATGCTCTTGTCCAATCTTCTAGGTAAGGATGTGCCATTTCACCTTTCTGATAAGTGTTTAGAGGCATTTACTAAGCTGAAGGAAGCTCTAACCACTACTTCCCTTCTACATCCTCCCATTTGGGGTAAGCCTTTCGAGTTGATGTGTGATGCCTCTAATTATGTTATTGGGATTATTTTAGGACAATGCATTGATAAGAAATTTCACATGTTCTATTATGCTAATCGCATATTCAATGGTGTCCAGATTTACTATACTATGACTGGGAAAGAGTTCTTAGCTATGGTCTTTGCTTTTGAAAAATTCAGACCTTACTTGATTGGTTCTCATGTCATATTTTTGTTGATCATGCTACACTTAAGCATCTCTTTCAAAGAGGATGCTAAGCCTAGCTTGTGAGATGGATGCTCCTTCTACAAGAGTTTGATTATGAGATTAGAGACAGGAAGGGTTCTAAAAACCCTATTATTGACCACCTGTGTACTAAGACCCCTATTTCTGAGTGCCTCCCTGATGAATAGTTCTTTGTAGTTTAGTATGAACATTGGTATGCTAATATTGTGAACTATCTTGTTCTTGGTATGACTCTTAAGGGTTAGAATAAGTATGACATCAGATAGATTTTTGCACTTAATGAAATTCTATATTGGGGATGATTCTTACTTGTTCCAATATTATTCTGGTCAAATTGTTAGGAGATGCATCCCAGATTTTAAGGTTAGGAGTATCTCATCTTTCTATCATGACCAAGACTATGGAGGGTCCTTTAGCCCCAAAATGACAGTGCCTAAGGTTCTTTAGTATGAATTTTATTGGCTTATTTTGGTCAAGGATGGCCATGAGTACTGTAAGAGATGCCCTAGATGTCAGTAGGTAGGCCATATCACTAGGAGGGATATGATGCTGCTCAACCCCATTACTATAGTAGAAATCCTTAATACGTGGGTATATATTTTATGGGACCTTTCCCAATTTCTTTTGGCAATTGAGTGTATTTTGCTATCTGTTGATTATGTGTCTAAGTGGGTTGAGACTATCCCTACTAGGACTAATGGGACTAAGGTGGTGGTGAAGTTTCTGAGGAAAACCATCTTTTCTAGGCATGGCATGCCTCGTGTTATTATTAGTGATTAAGTTACACATTTCAACAATCCATCTTTTGATTCATTGATGAGACGGTATTCTATTGTTCATAGGCTAGCCACTCCATATCATTCCAAGACCAGTGAACAGGTTGAGGTTTTTAACAAGTAGGTCAAGTAGATTTTAGAGAAAACTGTTAACATGAATAGGAAGGATTGGGCCGACAAGCTTATTGATGTTTTATGGGCCTATAGGATGGCTTATAAGCACCCTTGTGTATGTCACACTATAGTGCAGTATACGTAAAGCCTTGTCATCTTCTAGTTGAGCTCGAGCATCGAGCTTGGTGGCCTATTAGGACCCTCTATTGTAATCTTACTGCAGCATGAGAAGAAAGGAGAAGGTAGTTGAATGAGTTAAAGAAGATTTGAGCGGAGGCTTATGAGAGTGCTAGACTATCTAAAGAGAAGGCGAAGTTGATTCATGATAGGATGATTCTTAGGAAGGAATTTTCCCCAGGCATGGAAGTGCTTTAATATGATTCAAGCTTGCACCTATTCCCAGGTAAGCGTAGGTCCCATTGGACAGTTCCCTTTGTTGTTACTCACGTATTTCCTTATGGTGCAGTTAAGATACAAGATCTTGCTTCTGAGCTAAGGAAAAGGTTAATGGTCAAAGATTGAGGCAATTCCTAGAGCTTCCTACAGAGGAGGATGTGGATTGTCTAATGCAATATGAAACTCCTAGTGATTTCTGATGGGTAGTGAGGTAGTTCGGGGACATTCAGTATCCAACCTAATGTTATTGTTTTATCTCTTGTATACTCTATATATCATTCTTTATTTCTGTCTTTTCTTTTATTTCTGTCTTTTCTTTTGTTTTGTGTCCTACATACTCCTTTCCTACAATGCGGGAATTGTGTGATCTTGGTGTGGGGGAGGGAAAGTTATGATTCAAAATTTTTTCTGAAAAAGAAAAAAATTGGAAAAATTTTTGAAAAGCCAAAAAGAGTTTCTATTTTTGTGTGATTTTGGGGAGTTGTACTATCTTGATTAACTATGACCCTTGTGACGTATTATTGATTGGTATATAAGTATAGTGTGCATAATAGACCTTAGTTTAGAGTGTGTCACTCCATATCCTAGTTTTAACCGTGTCATCCCATTATAATGTGGAGTCTAATCCTCATTTACATATCACCATTACCTTAGGGTTTTAGGCTTTAATGCTTTGATTTTCCCACTTGTCTTTCTTATGCAGCCAAAAAGTTGGTGTTAGGCAGTAATTTTGTCGTATTTTACGTGCCTTTTTTACCTAAGTTTTAGCTCGTATAATAGCTTGATCTTTAGAATTTTTACTTGTTTTATTTACTTTCGTAGGAAATAGGTTCAACGAAGAAGTCCCGCGAAAAGAGTGAAGAAGTCCTGCAAAAAGAAGAAAACAAGATATCGGGCGACAACGGCCAACCATCGACTATGCTACAGCCAGCAACCAGCCAAGCCAGCCGCCAAGCAGAGGCTACCGACGGCCTGGCGACGGCCGCGCCGCTGACAGCATGATGACTATCGGCCATTGTCAGCCTCGCGTGTTTTTTCATGGCCCGACTTGTTCTCCTATTTAACCTTCTCTCCTCGAGACTTTTGGGGGCTCTCTCCTTCTCTCTAGGCAATTTTGACGCTAGTTTAGCAAATAAAATTCCCATTTTGGGAAACTAGATTAGGGATTTAGATTGTAATTTTGGTGGATTTGGATTCAAGCTTTGGATTTCAAGTTCATCAAACCAAGCCTAAGTTTTCCTCTCTTCTTTCTCTTTTTCATATGTTGTTCTTGTTTATGTTTTGTTAGTTTAATGCTAGTGTTTGATTTTGTTTAGTTAAATGTTTAGTTTTTATTGTTAATCAATGTTTAATTGCTTGATTAGATTAGTTTAGTTTCTTTCTCTTCACCCTTTGTTCATGTTTGTTTCCTTGCTTTGCTAGTTTAGGTTTTTATATTTTGTATTAATTAGTTGTTACTTTTGGTTGCTTGGACGTAACCTCACCCGATTCTCACTTAGAACTTAGAGTTTTTCTTAACGCTCGTCAAGTATTTGATGAAATGCTTGAGAGAGCTTTCATCTTTGTTTTTGGGTGATTGACCTGTGCCGAGAGGTGAGGTCGATTAGCTAGTGTGGGAGAGGGGATAGCCGAGTTCAAAACATGAAAATAGTTCCTAATCCTAGCTAGATCTGAGGGTTGCTAATTTTATGGCCTAATTGGGCTAACCCCATGAAAATATGTGGTTAGGCTAATTAGGCTAACTCATGACCCTTGAGAGAGGGCTTAGGTGATCTTTGATGGCGCAACCGACGATCTCTTATTTTCAGTTGAGGTCATGTAGGTTAGGAGTCCTTTTGTCTATTTAGTTGATCAATTGGTTAAATCATAGTCTCAAACCACCTCTTTTACTTTCATTAGGTTAGCTTAGCTTAGATTTCATTTCCTTCCTTTCATTTGGCCTAGATTGAACACTTAAGCTAATCTCGATACTTGAAACCCAACTCCCAATGGATGATACCCTGAGCACTCGATGGTACAACCTTGCACTTGAGTTTTATAAATTTAAAACTCAAATTCTTCCCATTAGTTGGAAAAAAAAAGAAGAAGAATAAAAAGCCAAAGACTTGGGAATGACAAGTATCCCTTTTGAGGCGTCCACTACTAGGAGCTACCCTATGAGGCAATATTATTACTGTTAAAGCTTGCTTCCCAAGTCAATAAGTCAATAAAATAGTCAAGTGGGATTGAGTCGAAACTCGGTAAGCTTAACTCCTAGGGTGATGGTACACCTTCACACAATGCACTAGGATGGATTCATAATTTTGATGGTCAATGGGTGGACAATAGGTGTATGGGTTGACAATAGGTGTACAATATTGTGCTTGTGTATGATCTTATATTTGGATTGCAAAGTTCATCTATTGATCAAGTGTTTACATTTTTCCCCTTCTACCTCTTTTCATATATTTGAAAAATTAAAAAAGAGATCTCTATTCTTATTTCTCTTTTTTTCCTTTTTTCCTTTTTAAAGATTTTGTGGGTATATCTTCTTCAAACCCTCATGAGACTCTACTCATCTACTAGGGGAACCTAGGAGTTTAAAGGGCTTGTTGTATGCACTAAGTGCAACCGTGATTCCTACGAAAGTGAGTTAAGTATCTTAGGTATAGTTTATTTTACTACATTTACTTGAGAACGAGCAAAATCTTGGTATGGGTTTAGTCATCAAAAGTGCTAAATATTACACCTCTATTCACTTAGATTTTAGTTATCTTCAAGCATATTTTGTACTTTAGCCGGGTTTTGTGTAAATTTTGTAGGTAATAAGAAGATGAGGAAAATGCTCGAAAATGGAAGGTCAAATAGATGATTTATCATTAATTAGGATGATGACCCAGCTCTTGTGGAAGCCCAGCCTGATCCTCGTTTCGTCCCTAGGCTAGAAGTTAACACCCTACTCTCCTTCAACATAGCAAGTAAGCCTCCTTCAACACACCAAGTCAAGCGCAATAGATCATGCGGCGATTAACATATGAAAATTAGAAAGTTTAGGTTTGAAGTTGTGAAGGAATTGAAAAAAATATGGCGGTTTTGTCCATTTCCAAATCAATGAAGAAATTAGAAATTGGTAGTTGAGTATAATTAGAAAAGTGGAAAAATTACTTGAAAAATTAGAAATCAATTGCAATTATGAAAGTGGAATATCAGTTTGGATATTAAGAATTTTAATGTAATTAGAAAAGTTTAGGGGGATTGTCACTACTATATATAGGGGACCTTGGGATGCTTGTAAATCATCAATTTCTTTCCCTCTCAATTATAGCATTGGTTCTAAGAGTTTGATAGATTGGTGTGATTTTTAAGATTCTTTCAAGTTGAATTTAATTTCTCTAGTTTCAATTTCTTTAATTCAAATTTTAATTCAAGTTCTCTACTTTTAGTTTTAGCTAGTGTTTGGTTTGGGGGAAAATTTTTTTCCAGAAAAATGGTTTTCCAATTTTCCATTGTTTGACACAATAAAAGGTGGAAAATTATTTTTAAAGAAAATGATTTTTCCCCCCAATGGAGGAAAATGATTTCCTTTTTGAGAAGAT
>NCQV01077936.1:28283-49515 GCA_002740545.1 Lophocereus schottii | reverse complement strand
GTTTGAATTCTTACTTCTATTATTTCGGGAATTTAGAAAAGAGCATAAATCCTTAAATTGGTCAAATTTGAATGTAAACTACTCGTTTTAATGCAAAATGGTTTAATTGTGTTTTAAACGTGCCAATGACGATTTCTTTTCCTTCTTTAACCTTTGTTAAGTCACCTTACTTGGCTATAAGTTTGAATGACGATTCTTAGTGAGGTGTAGATGCTAAAGTGTGGCTATTAGTCTCAGTGGATTCGTTTATATTGGAGGATGAAGTTTTCTTTTGAACTCTTTAATTGCCTAATATGATAACAACAATATAACTGGGATATATTTGCTACTTATTGGTATTGCTTGCAACTGTCTTGTTTTTATGGAGTTGGGAAACATTCATTAAGCGTGTGGTAGCTTACCCCCTTCTTATTTTCCTTTCCAGGTTCAGAATAATCAGGTATAGAAGTTATATGGCGATGATCTGTTGGCAGCTATTTTGCAGTTTCACTTAATTGGTTGGTTTGAAGGGATGAATGTGTTTGCCATCTATGTAAATAATTAAGTCTGCTCATCAGTTTTATAAGCATGTGGACGGCTGTAGCTGTGGTTGTTTCTTTTTCAGGCTGGACATATGTATCTATTGTTATATCGCTTGTTATGAACTAGTTTGAATTCCAATAAACTATGTGTGACACCCATGGCAGTGACTCAATTAGTAATTCATTTTATCTTATCGTCGGATCTACAGGTACCTTTTAGCTTAAGTTAAGCTTTAAACATTTACAAACATAGGTGAAACGCTTGCAGTTTTGTCCTCGAATACCTAAACATACTAAAGTTAATTTTGACCTTTGATTCACTTCTCTAACCCTTAAAGGCTTGGGGATTTCTTCAAGAAGTCTTAGTGATGTAACGCCCATTTATAGTACCCCTACCCCCTAGAGCTAGTGATGTTAACGATTTCTTAATTTTTGGAATAAAATAGATAGAGTTCCGTCTAAAAATTAATCATAGCCCAAGCTTAAAGCCCTGCATTAGGTCTCTACAATAAATAAAAGTATAAAATATATATCTGCAAGTTCAACGACTACATGCTGAAGACCACAACTCTATAGGCCACACGCCCAGATTACACTAAGTATAAGGAACAATAATAAAGAGAGAAATAAGAGATACAACTCAACGGATCACACATTCGAAGCATTAGATTTTACATCCCCAAAATAACTAACTTTAACTAAAAAGATGACTGATTAATTAGATGGTTGGCTCATATGGCCATTTAGAGCGACTCTAGCCACTATGCATTACACGAATTATACCAATTAACTTACATATGCATAATGATCTATGAATACATTACATCACACTATTCTACTCACTATTCTGCACATATAAGCACGTAACTTTGTTCCCCAAAGCAAAAGGGGGTTCCAACTCGGTTTACATGAACTGCCTTCTACTTATCATATCAGAAACCTAGGGAAAAGGGGAATAGACATGCTCAGTGAATGTTTCTCAACTCTGTTAAACAAAACTATTGCAAGTAACGCTGATAAGTAGCAAGTACATCACATTTATACTGTTATTATTGTATTAGACATGTAAGACTTCAAAAGAAAACTTCATCCTCCAATATAAATGAATCCACCGAGACTAATGGACACACTTTAGAGTCTAAACCATACTCAGGATTGTCATTCGAGCTTATAACCAAATAAGGTGACTTAACAAAGGTTAAAGAAGAAAAGGGAAATCCTCATTGACATGCTTAAAACATTATAAACCATTTCACCTCAAAGTGAATAATTTCCAACCAAATTTGGCATATTTAAGGATTTATACTCTTTTCTAAATTCCTATAATAATAAAACTAAGAATCCAAATAATTTACTCACACATTGCGAAAAGAAGATCATTTCATTCTGGCGTAAGATTACATAACGTGCTAATTAGGGAGATTTACACTCGCCCTATGTGACATCTCCACTCACAATTCATATTATCCCAGGGGCATAATATAACATCGGACCTTACCCTCGTCAAGATATTCTAGGGTTCCTACTTCTGGGTCTACTCCCTAGGCATTAGAGTTCCCGCACACTTGGTCTGTTTCCTAACTAATGCAACTCAATAAGCACTTATCTTAGCCACTTTTAATTAAACCAAATCATTTTGACTATTAAACCCTTGTCACAAGCAATAAAATTTTTCCTACCTTCACGTAGTCATAAGCCCTTTTATTTCAATAATTCGCTTGCAAAACCATAATTACAATTGTTAGGCTAAAATAATTTCCATAACCGTATTATCGGTTTATAGCTCTTTACCTTCAAAAGGGAAAGTCACTTAAGTTCATTTCGAGTTTACCAACTGAAGGTCTTACTCTTTAAATAATGTGCTAATATATATAAATCGTAACTTAGTTTAGCAATTAAATATTTTTTGTCGTTTCTAAACTCGTTTCAATCATTTGTATGTAAAACAAGAGGTTTACAACAAGCTCATGTTCTTAGAGTATCCCCCTGCTGAATTCAAGCTCTCATTTCAAATGATTTATTCTATCAAAGCAAGCAACTAAACCATTCAGCTGAATCATATCTCAATTTAAAAGTGACCACGCTGCAAGTAATTTTAACAACTAAAATAGCAAATGGATCGACGGTAAATGGTTAGTTAACTAAGGCACGTCGGGTTAGTTAGGAACAACCTTTCTATGTTATTTTAATTTCACACAATTAACACGTAATAGTTTCATCACATTCAAGGTTTAATGGACACAATTAACATAAATATTTTCAATTACAATGCTGTAAATAATCCAATACCCCGGGCTCCCTCCTCACAGCACCTACCACAAGAAGTCCTCAAATTCCACTCAATGATCCAACCCCAAATTCATCAATTACTCAATTCAGTTTCGATTTAACAATATCACTGCCCAATTCTCATAATTAAACAATTCGAGAGTCGCCAAACTGATATGCAACAACTATTACGATGCATAATTAAAAATCAGAATATTACCAATGCATAATTTGACTCAAAAAACAGATTCATGCAATCTGCTTAATCGCATGCTACCTAACATCATGACAAAGGGGTTGTAAAATTTGCGAAATTACTAATAATTTGGAGCGATTAAGAACACCCACCACACTCCAAGCTTAATACATGATTAATGGGTTGCGAGTGTGATTTTGGATGCTCTAGAACCCAGAAATTTGCTCACTTTCTCGCTGCCCAAACACATATTTGAATCAGCTTGCCCAGACCCAGTTTTTGCCCCTTCCTGTTGTCGCTGCTGCTGTCAGTCTGTGCTGTGTCTTCTCTGCTTTTTGATACTCATTTTTGCCTGCGTTTCTGCTCGATTTATAGAAGGATGAAGATGGTTATTGAACAGAGAGGTGTGGCCGATTTTGGGCACGCATTCGGTGCCTCAGACCGCATCTGAGGAGAGCGCAAATGTGATGAATTCGGTATGGGTTCTTCCTGAATCATTGCGAAACTGATTTGTTATCTTTTTAAGGAGGTTTGATGTGGTAAATGAGAGCTGGGTAGAGAGAGGGCGTTGTTTGGGTTGTTTGGAGGAAGAAGAAGAAGAGGACAGCAGAATTGAAAAGGGGGCTTGAAGGTTTGTTGTGCATAGGCAATTAAAGTAACCTCTCCCCTTTTCTTTTTTCGTTTGAAGGTTTGTTCATGGGCAATTAAAGTAACCTCTCCCCTTTTCTTTTTTCGTTTGCCAAATCATCTAATACTTCTCAGCCCAGTTTCGCACCTCTTAGCCTAAATTCAAGCCGTTATTCTAACACTCGTTGATTTATTCATCGCTGTTAATAACGCTCGATCAAATATTCGATGAAATTAATTCTAAGGCTTGATAATCTAATCATACTCAAGAACCTACTTGATTAAGTACTCGATAAAAATCTTTTTGAATGCTTGTTGAGACTATCATAAAATTCCAAAATAATGATAATAATCATCCTCTTTTTCATAAGACTATCACTTAAGCAAGCATGTTAATATTAATCTAATTTAATTAAATAATAAAATACGATTTCGTAATATCATGAAATAAGGTAGTTAGCTTAAACTCAAAAAAAAAGAACATGGGTATATAGTCGCCCCCAAAAGAATTTCATCCTCAAAATACCAAAGTTGACAGTTCAGTCGTACACAAAATGCGCACACAGATGGTATAACCCACACATCCTATAATAGAATCCAAAATCGTACGTACAAGTAAATATAGTTCTTCAAATTGGTGAAACCAAAGGTTTATAGTATCCAGTCTACTCCTCGCCAATTCTCTTCAAGTGTCTACTCACTCTATTAAGGGCTGAAGGCAAATCACATAGAAGAGGGGCAACAAGGTTGGCATAGATAACCATATCAAACTTATGGTAAAGCGAACACAAACTTTGAAATCTGAATCTAAGCAATATTAGTGTAGCAATCAATACTCTATGTTATGCATCAACACAAGCTAATATTTTAGAGCTCTTCATTCAGGGCAACTCACATAGGACAAGGCAAGATCATATCAGGGCAGTCAACTAGGTCGGCTTCATTCTAAACAGGAGGAAATTAAATCATTTTAGAAACAAGTTTGTCAACTAGGACTTCCAACTCATTGTAGAATAGTAGAGGCATCACCTAGCACAACCGAGCATAATGCTAACAACAACACTACTTAAAGGACACCCCAAGCCGCAACAACTTCATATTACATAGGACAACACCCAACACTTCTCAAAATCAAGAATAATCAACAACACCAATCAATATTATGCACATATAATAAGTAAATCCTTGGGTAATACATGGAGCGATCAATTAACAAGCAAAGGAGTAATCTAAGAGGTAATAAAATGCACGCTACAGAGTAACTTCTTCTTTTTCTATCATTACCCAGCTCCTACTAATTACTCTAATAGCTCCTATCCTAATGTCTCATGCTATAACTGCACAAACTAAACAAAGATCTCTGCCTAAAGTGTGTATAAAAAGGGTAACAAGAAGTCAAGGTAACCACAATAGCTTATCTAATAGAGAGATCTATCCCACATTTTCCATATGCAACTGATCATCTCTAACTCACAGAAACATACAAGTAATTGACAAGCACATTGACATGATGCTAGGCCCTTTTCAATTCCTATTAGAATGTCAGAAGTATACACTCCAATGTAACTAAGTCACATCACGTCATGTATTTCTATCAATCACATTGGCAATCATGTCTCATAACTCAATTGTCCATATAGATTCCAATATGATCATGAGCACACCTAGCACGTCATCATGCCTCATTCGAGGCTTATAAACAACCACATAGATATGTAATTGTAATTCCTAAGATCAAGGAATGGTGGCATGACAACATCGCAACCAGGACGACCAATCTGGGAGACGTCCATACAAAATAATGAGAAATATAAGGAGACAACAATGGCAGCAAGCATATGGACTAACACAAGCACAACTCTGATGTTCCTTACGAAAACTACAATGTAGGGTTGAGCAAAAAAACCCGGTACTCGGTTTTGAACTAGGGCCCAGTTCTGACCCACTAGGTCTATACCCGGACTCGGTTGCACTGGGTTCGGTACTGGTTCCAAAATCCCAGAACCAGTTGCTCCCGGGTCCTAAGCCGGGTCCTGAAAACTTAGAATTAGAACCAGACCCATTACCCGGTTACCAGGTCCAATCAATTTTTTCTAAATGTCTGAGTTACCTGATTACCCGTTAACATCAATTATTGCTCTTCTAATGCAGCCATAATTTCTTACTATATGTTAGATATTACTAAATCTTTTTGTTAATGTATAATACTATGAGAAGATGGTATTTTTTACGCTTGGATGAAATGAAATGATATTTATTAGCTAATACTAACTGCCGCTCTATTAAATTTGATTTTGAACGATCAATTTGCTATCTTGTTGGGTGTATAGTTCTCTCGCAAAACACAACCACAAGCCAAAAATTTAAATGAAATGAAATGAAACAAAATAGGACAAAATTAGAAACCAAGTACCCAGTTCGAGACCCAAACCTAGCCGGTTTCGGGACCGGTTCTAAAAATCCTAGACCTAGTTCCAACTGAGACCGAGATCGGTTCCATGAAAATGGACCAGGTATGTGGTCCTGCTCAGCCCTACTACTATGTAAAATATGGCACTAGTTACATAAAATATGGTACAGAGATAGCTTAATCACATCATGTCTTTACACCTATACAGGCCATCCAACCATTGTCTCGCATGACTTTTCCAACAAGCAGAGTCAAGAATTCAATTCTAATAATAAGTATACCGGTATATCATCCTGTTAAACACAGAGATTACGAAGGTAAATGCACATATGCAAGCTCATACATCCTCAAGATCATGTTATCGGATATGAGTGCAACCAACCATCAAAGCTACAACATGTGGAGATAATGGGCATGTAGCTCAAATAATGATTCCACGTCCATGCCATGCTCACCCATAATCCAAACTAAGAAACAACAAAACCGCATTATCTTTGCAATCCATCAACGAGCACACCAATGAGCCCTTTATGGTAACTCTAGGTAGATGTAAGTTTCTTGTTGTCTCAAAATATTACCGCAAGTGCACGGTGCCAGTTGTAGCTAGCAACGGCAAATATAGGTCGTGTCCGCAAGGAACTTGATTCAATCACCAAATTTGACTTATAACAGTCAATTTAGGCAAAAGTTCAATATGGTTGAATGATTGCTAACTTGCAGTACTAATCTATTGAAACTGATGAATTGTCAAATTCAATTATAGTAAAGGCGCTAGATTGGGATTCACCACACTATTACGCTATATGAACCATAACTAGATCATGCAAACCATGCCCATGAAAACAATCGAAGTGGAAGGGATTACAATTTGAAGCACATCTAAGCCTTCTCTTAAAGGTCAATAGACTGACTCAAATAGTCCTATTTATCTATTTTCATGAAACCAAGATTATAAAGGTCACAGGATTATGTAATCAAATAATCCCAACTAAAACCCTAACTGTTTTCATGTCAGGAAAATCAATTGCCATAGAGTCGCACTATATAAAGAATTCAACTTTCGTTAATCTCCTAAACCCTAATTAACAACAATGAACAAAACCCTCTGAAGTAATTCAACGAACAGTTGGCATACTAGGTAGGAATTCGAATTGCATTCATGGCCATCATTCACAGAAAACTTAAAACATGATTCACTTTCGCATAATAAGGGCTATGCCCAATCCAAGACTAATAGTTTAGCCTCTAATCACATTGATAATCACGATCAAAAACAAGAAGCACAGAAACATCATAAAAGATGAAAACTTTGATTGAGAATACAAAGGAAAGAAATAAAGAAAGAACCTACTTCAATTGATTCCGAAAGTCCTAGCACAAATTTGCATCAATTCAACTTTTATCTAAGGTCCAAAATTTTGTGAAAGCTTCTAGTACTAAAAACCTAAAAATCACCCTTTTTCGAGAGCCTACAGCAGAAATTCTAGGATGAAGAATTGTAACCGCGACAAAGCAACTTAGTCGTAGAACTCCTTAAGTGCACGGTGGTGCCACTTGGCACAATGCCACCATCCCACAGCACCGTGCCACATCCGTGGTCACTTGCTTTGGCTTTTTTACCTGGCACGACTGGGTTACCTAGTATGGGGTCCCCATGCTAGTCCTCTAGGCCTTGACCACCTCTTCTTTAGCTGGAAATCCGCCTTTTTAGCCCTCCTTTCACTTGGTGTTAGCACGTTTTCCTCTTTTATTCAACTGTAATTCCCGAAAAACATGAAAGCACCTAATATGAGCAAATTCAGGGTAAAAGAGGCCTATTCAACCCTTTTGCTTTGACATTCAACCCAAATATCACTGAAGGAGAGGTCAAAATTGAGTTCGAAAGAGGTGAAAACAGAGGTTTGTCAACCCCCACATGCTTGTCTCTTGCTTGTCCTCAAGCAAGATTATCAATTAGCAGATCAATGGGGAGATTTGCCTCCGTTTAATATCCTATTCAAGCAAGAGGTGATAACTAGATTGATAAGAATGGCAACTCATAACTATAGAACTTGACAAGGGCAAAATTTATTTTTCTAAATAAAGCACATGTGCTAGGATGCGAATTATTAAACGCTAGTGCAAGAGTAGAAACCCCCATATTGAATCGCTTAGAAATATCCAGTCTCCCTGAATTGTTGGTGAGCTAGTTAGACTGGCAGGCCCTCCCTGTAGGGGTAAACTTGGAAACACTCCTATCTTGTGTCTGAGGTAGGCAGAATCACTCAAAACTGCCCTTCATGGAAACAAACTGCCATAGGCTTAGCGAAACTCTGAATTCTCCATCAGTGAAGTAAAATGCTCAAATGTTAATCATGAGGGCTTTTTGAGGGATTGTAGCAAGGTTAGGGTTTAAGGAAAGGGAGGATTGCACTTTGGGTATGAGGAGATAAATAACCAAGTAGACCGCAATCAAAACAACTCCAAACCATCATATAATTATCGCCACTATTCCCAACAAAAGCGTAACAACAAGGAAAAGGGAGTAAAACTTCTGCTTCACCTTTTGACCGGGAATTCCTATGCCAACCATTTTATTCATATGAACCCCTTTTTTCTCTTTTTTTCTTTTTTTTCTCGAAAGGGAAAGAGAAATGAATAACATAGGTCATAGAAATTGAAACTCCCAATCCTGAAAAGCTTGAAAATAGTCAAGACAACCCACTAGGGTGCAACCACATGCATAACTCCCAAATTAACATGACTCACATCCTTACTCTACTAACTTGGCATAGGATAAGGTTGTTCAATTTAGGCCAAGAGTTCAGTAGACATTAGGGGAATGAAGTGAAGAGGGAAAAGGCTCAAGGGGTTAGCAAATGGATTATAAATACACCAGGTGGCTTTTTGGCTCGTGCGGTTAGAAATCAAACAAATGCCTCAATCATATCAACATTAAGCAGAAGATAAATGCAATTTTAAAGAGAGTCAAGCGAAGTTTTAGAGATGCTCACAAGAAGAGCATTAAACACTCAAGAAGGACATTTAGGACCATGTGTAATGAATGGTCGACAAGGCTCAAAAGTCTAACTGGGTCTCTGCTGCGACAATCCAAAACTACCTCAAAAGGTTGGCCAACAAGCACAACTCAACCATCTTATTTCAAAGCAACTCGCAGGGGCAAATACACAAGCACAATAAACCCAACAATCACAACATTTTCACAACCATTTCACAAGATCTTGGCTCCAATCAAATTTCATTTGTCATAAGTTCCCACAATAATCTATCCAAGTCATCACACCTTGAGTGTCATCATTAGAGGCGTTTTCAAAAAGGGCAACTTTTTTTTTCGAAAGCAATAAAACTAACTAAAAGATCTATAAGCAGATAAATAAAGATAAGGGTGAAAGGATTACCTCATAGTCTTATACAACCCTATTCAACATGTCCCCGCTTCAGATCAATGGTTGGGAAGAAAAAAAATACAATGCATCATCTACCTAAATGCAATGTCCTACATGCATACCTAATGTACAAAATGAAATTACAACCTAAGAATGCCTCTAAGGTAGAATGAAACCTAAAGTTCTGAATATAAGGAGATATATATACATTGTAACCCATCAATGCTCACACCTAACCTCATTAAACATGCATAAAGATTCCCCAGTGCTTTGACTGTTTATTGTCCCCAATGCAAATTATATGCATAAGAAGAGAAGGGGAAAGGGGGTACAGGTTATAGTCACTGAGTCCTATCAAACCCAAGAAGCGGCTAAAAATGTGGAGGAAATGGGTGGAAGGTGGCTAAATCACTTGGATCATATGATGGAAAGGACCAGGAGCACCCTTGATTGCTCGGGAAGGTGCGAAAATACTCCTCCAGGTGTCTATTGGACTTCGATTGTCAGCAAAGAAACTCATTCATCCTCCTTCGCTTTTCGTGCTCCCGGGCTTCTCTCATAGCCCGCTCGTCCTCACGCTGAATCCGCCACCGCTCTCGCTCCTCTTGAGGATCAACAAAACCCCAAAAATAGGTGACTCCCTCATCAATAGTGTCCACGCATCCAGAGAGACGACGGAGGTCATCACGCATACTAGTATAGCCCTCTTAAAGACTCAAAACATCCATTTGGAGGGCGAAGAAAGACTGGAGGAAGGCGGGGTCAAGCGGCATATATGCCGAAGAGGAAGAAGACCCGCTAGTCTTATTGGTGAAGGTTGGGTGAAATGGTGGTGGTGGTGGGATGGCCTCCTTCTCAGCATGAGTTCCTTCAGGCTCGGGCCCTTAGCCCTCATCAACATCATACTCCTCATCATCATCATCGTCGCCCTCCTCCTTATCATACTCGATCGTTTCATCAGCGGCTAACTGGTCCTCACGGGGTAACAAGGTTGCCCTAACAATCACTCTATCCCAATTCCAATTTCTTCTATTGGTGACTGTGGTGCGCTCAACATTTGGGACAGTGAAGAGGATCTGTTTGCGATGAGGATACCGAATGATGTCACCCCGAGTATCAATGATGTACATGTGGTAAAGGGTGCTGACATCAAATTTACCTCTGAGGAAATGAGGTTCGAGATGGGAGAGTCGATCACCATAGCCTAAAGCAATGGCAATAGCGGTAACAGTGCCCCCAATGTTTATAATATTTTTATTGAACTTCCGCCAAGTGAAGGATTATGAACGCCCCAGTGTCTATAGGGGTGCCAGAACATGCACACCATATAATGAATAACTCCGCCTTCCCACAACCATTTTGGTTGTAGTTGTGACCGATAATAATCTTCACAGTCAGGCGTTCAAGGTAACGGAGGTTGATATTGCAAATATCAGTGGCCTTGGCCTGTGGGGGTCAAAGACTCTAGGTTTCCCAAACTGATCAGTGTATTCTTTCCATTTGGCACAAGTAATGCTCGACCAAACGGGGTCCAGTCTCTATAAGGACGGAACATCTCTATACGCCCCATCAGCCAATGGGAATTTCAATAACTCATTAAACATTCTCAAACTCATCTGATGGTCCACATTAAACATGCGGAATGTGATTTCGACCTCTTGACCCCTAAAGTGTCCGTCCCTATTTACATTCAAGGAGCTTAAAAACTCAATCATAAGGTGGTCATAAGAGGTATATTGCATTCCAATGTACTCCGTCCATCCCAATTTACCAATCAAAATTAACATATCATCCAGCATGGCCAAAGTACGCGAGGAATTCACATGAAAATAATTTTTCTCACTAGTCTTCCTACCAGCTAAAATCTCATATCAGTTTTTTTGTTCCTCACTAGAAAAATGCAAACTTCTAGTGCTAGTAGGCAAGATCAATGGGTAAGCATCTTTTGTACTTTTAGTAGAAGAAGGTGCAACTAAGGAGGAAGTAGCCCTGGATGACTTATTGGGTAAGGATATAGCCTTGGAACCTTCTCCAACTCACTTCTTACCTATGAGGAGCACTTGGTAGCATATCTGAACCGTAGAGTGGTGGAAGAAGATAAAGAGGAGAGAAAAATGGAAGCTTTCTATCTCTATAACCTTCAACCTCAACAATGGAGGTTAGGGTTTTAGAGAAAGAAAGTGGGTGGTGTGAGGGAGCGAAATTTGGGAAGAAAGAGAGGAAATTTGGAAGCAAAGTGGAGAATTATGAGTGCAATTCGAAGATTTAGAAGGAAAATTGAGAGTTTGAGGGGAGATTTGAGCAGTAAGAGGGGTTACAAAGAAGGGGGTCGCCATTTGTAGAGAAAGAAAATGTAAAAGTTAAATAAGGAAGAAGGAAGAAGGAAGAAGAAGACAATGAATCCGAGTTTTACCCAAAATTTAATGTGGCACGATCGTGCCTATAGGCACGGGGCCACCGTGCCATTTCTCTGACTGTGCGACTGGAAACTCGTTAGACACAATGTCACCATGTCGTTTTGCTGTCTGTCATGCCTTGATGATCTTCCCCCCCCCCTTTTAACCTTGTTTTCTTAGGGGGTGGCATGGGCGTGCCATCATGCATAGGTTGCCCATGCCAACTTGCTGACTCCTAATCCGACTCCTTTCAAGTGGCTTCCTTCTTTTCTCACTCATTTGTTCGCTTTGAGCTTTTCCTCTGATTTTTTTCTTTTTCTCTTTTTTCCCGAAAGCTGTAAAGCTTTGGTTGCCTCCCAAGAAGCGCTTTTTTAGATCCCGAGCTTAACTGTGAATCATCTCTAACAAGAAAAGATATTGGGGAGGGCACAAGTGATCTTTCCCTCAAGTGTCTCACCAGTAATATAGTGCTTTAACTAAGCACCGTTCATCTTGAATCAGCCAATAGTATCCATGCCAATCTCAATAGCCCTATATGGATGGACCTTCAACACCTTAAAGGGGCCTAACCACCAAGAGCGAAGCTTTCCTCAGAAGAGCTTCAAACGGGAGTTGAATAGGAGGACTAAGTCTCCCTCCTAAAATTCACGATGGTTAATAAACTTGTCATGCCACCGCTTCGCTCTCTCTGTGTAAATCTAAGAACTTTCATAGGCATCCAAATTGATCTCCTCGAGTTCATTCAATTGCAAAATCCTCTTCTCCCCCGCAGACTTCAAGTCAACATTGAAGTGCTTAATAGCCCAAAATGCTCTATCACTACAAGAAAATGCATTTTTGCAACAAGCTTTGCCAACGACATAGTAATAGTTGTTGCCTAAAATGTATATTGCAATGACAGTGATATGTTGTTGTCACATCGTGTTGCCAAAACTGATAATTTTGGCTCCCCCACAGCTGAAGTTTTGGCAGGCATTGAAGTCCTCCTATGGCAACAATGGTTGTCGTTGCGTATGTTGAAGCCTTTCTATTGCAACAACTTATGTCATTGCAAATTGCTAGGCTTTTTTATGGCAACGTCCCGAATTGTTGCCAATTTTGTAGTGCTTTTACTGTAACAACATGTTGTTGCTAAACATAAGAAGACACAATTAGGAAACATCTTAGTAATTAAATAAAAAAGCCTAAAATAAACACAAAATCCCATACTTATCATACTACTAACACAATTATTATTATTAGCATAAATTTTTTTAAAGAAGAAGAAAAATAGGATTTTAGTATATTTGTACATTTAAAAAAGTTGTCTGTCCAAAAAAAAGAGGAAAAGGAGGCGGGTGGAATAACCTAGCACTAGCGATCGACTGGGTATTAAGCACGCTGAAGAACAATCAAGAACAAGCAGAGAACGAAGGCCCTCTGCATTTGTTCAATTCTGTCGCACTTCTCCTTCATCACTCACATCTCCATCCCCCACATCTCCTTCATCACGATGCGCTCGGTTCCGGCCTGGTGGTGTTGTTGTTCGCTGACTCGCGTGGGGGTTGTGGCCTGGTGGTTCTGACACAGAACGGGCATTGGGAAATTATTAGGTAATTATCTTCATCTTGATATGAAATTCATCACGATTTACATACTCTGTCTCGAATCTGTGGACGAATTTGTAGGAATAATAAGCAGACATCCTCACGAATTATTGAATTTTTGACGAATTTTAATTTCTTTTTCCATTTGGGAAAGAGAAATTTGAGTAGCGATTGATGAATATTTGAGAAATTTAAATAAGGATTATGAGTTGTTTTCATGCTATATTAGAAATTTTCTTTTTCCATTTTCGACGATTTACATACTCTGTCTCAGATTTAAGTAGGGGTCAGTTAATTTCTGGGTTTAGTTCATGCTATATCATGTTGATGAGTTTTTGAGCCTTGTTAAATAATGGTTGAAGTAGGCCCTTTGTTAAATAGTGGTTTACGGTGGCCTGGTGCTATATCGTCTTGATATCATGTTAATTTCTGGGATCAGATTTAAGTTGGACCTCTACATTTATGAATCTTTGAGAACTTCTTCTGGGTTTAGTTCATGTTAAATAATGGGTTTAATTTCCTGAGTTCTGAGCCTTGTTGTTGTATGAGTTTATTTTTCTAAGTTGGCCCTCTGCATTTATGAATCTTTTCATTTTTATCTCATTCTACAACTGTACCTACTGATAATTGCCCTTTGTATGTTAGTGATATCTAAAATAATATAAACAAGAAATCAGAAAAGTTTGAATGTCTTGACTGAAATAAATAAACAGGGTTCACTATAGTAAGGTGAAGTTGACCCCTGCCCTTGAATGTGTGAATATTAGGCAAGATAAGTAGCATCAATTTTTTACTCAAGTGGAATGTATGACAGCAGAGAAGAAATAGTAGGAACTTTATTGGGCTCATTGAACAGAGTATAGGGTATTATAGCCTTTTTTTGTTTTACAGGAAAAAGATAAATATGATTCATTTTTGAGTGTCGAGAATGGCTTTAAATTTAGAAAGTTTGTTTCATAGTAATTGGTTTGTACATCTATACTTTAATTCTCTTTTTGTTTTCATTGAGTAAAAAATAAAATTGTAAGCATGCTAAATTGGTCGTCGCTAACTAGATTTGTTGATGACATAGATTCTTATTAACAAATTTACTATTTTGAGTGTAGGAAATGGCTTTAAAGAAAGAATGGATGAAACTAAATCAGTCGTCGCGTGATTACATAGATGGGGTTGATGCTTTTCTAAATTTTTCTTTCCGAGATGTTAGAGAGGAAGAGAAGAATGCACTCACTATTGGATGCCCCCGTGACAAATGTCGAAATTTATTATTCAAAACTAGGTTGGAAGTAAGGTTTGATTTGCTTAGGTGCGGAATATATGAAAAGTACACTACGTGGGAGTTCCATGGTGTAGCTGGTATGGGTTTGGGAATAGAAAATGAGAAGCATATTGAGGAACATATATATGAACAACCAATAGGTGAAGCAACTAAGTTTTATCGGCTTTTGAAAGAATATCAGGAGCCACTGTCGTCAAATGGTGAAATAATGTTGAAGTTGTCATATATTGTGAAACTATTACACTTGAAAGTTCTCAACAATTGGAGTGACTCTTCTTTTGATAGTTTACTCAAGTTACAATGCCAAGCATGGGGAGCTACCCTACTTGATTCATATTATAAGGCTAAGAAGCTTATTAATGAGTTGGGGCTTGAATGTATGAAAATTGATGCTTGCGCCAACGATTGCATCCTATATTGGCGTGAATATGCACATTTGAATGAGTGCCCTACTTATGGTTTGCCTAGACGAAAAACTATTGAGAAAGGCCCATGTAGAGGTAAAGAAGCACCTTGCAAAATACTATGCTATTTTTCATTAAAGTCTCGACTACGAAGGTTGTATATGTCGAGAAAGACGGCTAAAGACATTAGATGGCATAAGGATGAAGAGTTGAAGATGGAGTAATGAGACATCCCGCTGATTCTATTGCCTGGAAGTCATTCGATAAGGAGTTTTCCCAATTTGCGGGAGATGCTCGCAATGTTAGATTTGGATTAGCTTGTGATGGCTTTCAACCTTTTAAGGATTCACAACATAGCATTTGGCCTATTGTTCTTATTCCTTAGAATTTGCCTCCTTGGCTGTGTATGAAACCTCACTCTTTCCTTTTAACTTTACTTATACCTAGGCCTACATCTCCTGGAAGGAATATAGACGTGTATCTTTAGCCGCTCATTGAAGAACTAAATGAGCTTTAGGAGCAAGGAGTACAAACATATGATGCGTATTCTAGAGAGAATTTTGTCTTATATGCATCCATTTTATGGACTATTAGTGACTTTCCTGCATATGCTGATTTATCTAGTTGGTCAATAAAAGGTCACTTTGCTTGTCCTGCATGCAATAAGGAAACTAGACGCACGTCGCTAAAAAATAAAGGAGGTTATTTGGGACATCATCGTCGGTTGCCGCTCAATCACAAGTGGAGGAAAGATGCAAAATCTTTTGATAATATGAAGGAGAAAGGGATAGCACCAACACCTTTGACTGGGGATGAAGTATTGACCCACTATAGTCAATTCACCTAGGACAAATTTGGTAAACTTGCAGTTAACAAAAGAAAACGGGATGCATCTAATAGTTTATGTGGTTGGCATAAGAAAAGCATCTTTTTTGAGTGGCATTATTGGAAGAAACTGAAAATTCGCCATAGCTTAGATGTTATGCACATTGAGAAGAATGTTTCTGAGAATATTCTAGGCACTTTGTTGAATATTAAAGGGAAGACCAAAGATACTATAAAGGCTCGAATTGATTTGATGAACATGGCATTAGGAAGGAGTTACACCCTATTATGGATGGAGACAAAGTGCAAATTCCTGTTGCATGCTATACATTGAACTCAGATGCTAAGGCTGCTTTATGTAAGATGTTTGAAGAACTAAAATCTCCTCATGGATACTTATCAAACATTTCTCGATGTGTGAAAGACAACGGGAAAAAAATTTATTGTTTGAAGAGCCATGGCCATCATGTATTCATTGAGCAACTCCTTCCTTTTGCTACTCGTGGATTCTTGTCGAAGAATGTGTTTGAGCCATTGATTGAGTTAAGTATGTTTCTTCGGAATCTTTATGTAAAGAACATTACTCAAGAGGAACTTGATATTTTGGACAGACAAATCCCATATAAATTATGTAAGCTTAAGATGGTCTTTCCACCTGCATTATTTGATATCATGGTGCATTTAGTGATACACTTGGCAGCAGAAGCGAAAGTTACAGGTCCTGTACCATATCGATGGATGTACCCACTAGAGAGGTTAGATACCTATTTTGTAAGCGTTTTTTTCATTCTCTTGGAGTACATTAACTAAACTAGTTGCATATAAATTCATTTACTTAGGTATCTGCGTACCTTGAAAAAATACATCCGTAACCGAGCACATCCTGAAGGTTGTATTTCAGAAGGTTATCTTGCAGACGAGTGTCTAACATTCTGCTCAAGATACATGAATGATATTGACACTAAATTTACTCGAAATGGAAGAAATGATGATATTAGTTCTCATGATAGCCCTTCCAAAAGCAAGTTCGCGCTATTTGGGCCACTTGGACATCCTCTAGGACAAGGTGTGCCAAAAGACCTCAGTTTCAAGGAGCTGAATCAAATCCATCTATATGTCCTTCACAATTGTGATGAACTAGCCGAGTTTGTTGAGTAAGCTTATTTTTTATTTTTTTTCTCAATTAACATAATATAGATTGGTTAGTATTGAAACTAATGCTAAAATTCTTTTATATATAGGGAGCATAAGTTGGAATTACAAAGAGAAAGTCCAATAAATGTGGAGAAAAGGCATAAGTCGAAATTTGCCAAATGGGTTCATGAATGCGTATGTATTAGGTCATTTTAAACTTGAACTTGATAGGGTGACTCCCTAGCTATGATGGCCTTTAATTTTTTGCTCTTTTCGATTTATTTGAATAAGTGAGTAGAATGCATAGACAAGGATGTGTTGATGATTACTTATACAACTTGGTTTGCTTTCCTTCGAAGGTTGTGAGACGTTATGCTGGATACATTGTAAATGGGTTTCGTTTTCATACAGAATGTCGGTCTAATAATAGAAAAACCTAAAACTATGGAGTTATGGTTAGAGGGGATGATTCATCTGATAAGGAATGCTATGGAGTTTTAAAAGACATATATGAGTTGCATTACCCTAGTGGTAATCGTGTGTTTGTTTTCAAGTGTGATTGGTTTGATGTACAACACCTTGGTAGAGGACACAAGGTAGATGAATATGGGTTGATAAGTGTAAAAAGGTCTACATATTTAAAAACGAATGAGGTTTTCGTTCTGGAATTACAAGTGGAACAAGTATTCTACATACAAGATCCAAGATCTCATGATTGGGAATTTGTTATAAAGACACAACCTCGGGATCTATATGATATGCCCGACAAAGATTCTAAGGAACAAGTTGTAGATGTTGATGCATATCAACAAGTACAAATGGATGTCGAAGGCCATATATTCAGGCATGCCAATGATGAATATTTGATAAACTCTTGGTCTACAAACAACTTTGTTGTTGAAAAAGAGGCTAGTGTGGTGAAAATGGTCCAGAATGTTGTTGGAAAGAGTGACAAAGATAATGACTTTGTTGATTATGGGGACATTGAAGTTTTCCATGATTCAAGTGAAGAAGAAGAGGAATTCGACAATGACATGTCACAAGATTAAGCATAAGTTTTTCTTTCATTTTTCTAAAGAATTATTTATTTGCTAGCTTTTTTGTATTTGAGACTTGTAAGAAAGAAAAATAATCACAGACTTTTTGGGCGTTATTGTAGATTTTCTATTCAGTTATTATTTGTTGATTAACTTTTTGTACTGTTTCATTTAATAATCACAAAGACATTTATGTTTCAGATTCATTGTAGTTTTTTAACTCAGTTATTGGTTTGCTGATTTAATTTTCGTATTATACAACTACCCAAACAACAACCCTCTTACAGCTTTCATTGTATAACTTTAACTTGTATATGCATTAGAACAGCAATAAGCTTTCCTTGTGAGCTTATTTTGGTTTTTATAGTACTTGTTTGTGCTAGATGATGATTGGAAGAGGAAGAGGCAAGAATAAAGTCACCCGTAATATGGACGGGAGGGGAGTGACATCCTCTAATGGTGCTCTTAGCTGTCGACATCGTGATGGAGGTGGGTACATTGGTAAGGTAGTTGGAAAAACCACATTTTCTTCAAATAAAGGTGATCAAGCTGCTAGAAATGATCGGCTTATACAAGGTGACAAACTAGTGGTAACAAATGATTAGATGGATTATTTAATGTATCATTGATATTTTATATGCATATTACTTTTAAAAAAGAAAGGTGGCTTAGTTGAGAAATTATGAACAGGAAGGGGAGGCAATATGAATACAACTAGAAGGGCCCTTGTCTATTCTACTATGAATGATGAACTCCAAAGAAACGATAAAGGTCCTGTGGAAAATGACCAAACTGTGTTTGAAAGAGGTCCATTGCGATCTACGTATCACTTTTCATATTCTGTTTCATATAAATGTTGATTGTGTTTTACATTAAGTTAAACTTAACTACAAACAGGTAATGGGAGACCAATGGGGAGCAAGTCTAATCATACTATAAATGGTAGAAGTATCAGATCTTCAAACTCAATTGACAATGATGGACAAGCTGAAGAAAATGAGATGATCCCAGGTGATGGTGAGTCTGAGGGAAATGCTTTACCAAGAACGGAGGGTAATTGTTTTCTTGTTTCCTAAAGTTGTGGTCATTTTGAAAAAACTTTGGAGGTACTATGTAACTACTTTTTTTATAAAACAACACCAGCAAGACCAAATTTAAAGCAATGTACCCCCCAAGTAGTTTCTATTTTGCTATTTATTTTGGGTGATCATACCTTAATTGCTAATTAATTTTGGATTGTTTTCTTAATTGTCTTCTTTGTAGTCAAATGTCATATGTAGATATGACAAATCAAACTGGCAAGAAGAAGAGAATGAACAACTTTACTGGGAGGCTGAGTACGACTTTAGAAGCACAAGAAGCCGCTAATCCATGTGATGTTGAAGTTGACCCTATCAATGTCAATTTTGAGCATGTTAGACCACCAAGAAGGGGAGGCATACATGGTTCTGCAAACTCTGCTACTTATGGAAATGTTGGAAATAATGAAAGTTAATTTATAAACTTACTAGTTACTTATACGGTACTATTGCTTTTGACCATAGTGATGAAGTTAAGGCATATATGTTTGTTACAGCAACAAGTAACATCAAGAAGAAGGGAGAGAGGGGAAAGTACAAGAGCTACGTAGTAGATATGAAAATCAAAGGAAAACAATCAAAGTTATCAATTTCTATACCTGATGAAATAGATCGAGCAATTGATGATAATGCTCGACATTTGGTGAATGAGTGTGGCCGAGTTGTAAGGACAAGGGCTCCACTTGATGTCAAAAATCGGCAGGAAGCCTTTGCAAGGGCTGGTGATGGGATGTGGAAGGAAATACAGGTAAATTTGCATTGTGATATATTATTTTGCTTATATATGCACATAAGGCATTGCACTAATTATTTACATCGTATTTAAGGATAAATTTGAGATTGAAGAAGGTGGGTGTTATTTGAAGATGCAAGCTTTTGTTATTGATACGATGCAGTGTTTATATAGAATATGGAAAACCCGTTTGCACTACGACTACAAGAGTCCTAAGTGTGGTAAAACAGATGAAGAACGTATGAGAAATCCTCCTGCTAACCTCCCCCAAGATCAATGGGAATATTGTGTTAAACACTTTGGCTCTGTAGAATTTAAGGTGGGATCTCATCTCAAAGTGGTCCTTGGCTATTTACTGCTGTTATTGTACTTGAACATTCCATTTTTGTGTAGAAAATAAGTGAAAGAAATTCACAAAATTGACGATTTGACAAAAGATGCACTCATACAACTGGGAATTTATCTTTTACTGAAGTAGAGGACATGTTGGTATGTGTTTGTCGATCATCTTTCTCCTATTGGTCCTGTTGCTAGTTAATTGTACACATAATTTTTCACGTACTTTTAATTATTTATGCGTCAATGTTTGCAATGTGCTTTAGACAAAGGAGAACAACAATGTGAAGCCTACTGCTGATGTAATATGGCTTGCTGAACATACACATAAGAGTGATGAAGGAGTTCTCCAATGGGCAGATCAAAATTGCTCAAAGGAGATATATGTATTTTTCTTAACACTGGCGAACTTGAAATTAATTACTTTGATATTTTTGGTGTCATTATCTAAGTGGTTGTTTGTATATTTTTCCTTGGTTGTGAGTAGGACAAATTGAAAAATGCGGTTGCTAATGCTGGAGAATCCAAAACATAAGAGGAGATACTATTAGAAGTCTTACCACATAGATCAGGGTATTTTCGTGGTAAAGGAACCGCAATATGACCTTACACTAAAGAAAGACAACAACTTCTACAACAAAAGATAGTGGGAAAGCAGTAGGAGAAGATACAAGAACAAGAGAAGAGGATAAAGGAGTTAGAAGAAAGCAGAGAGCAACAACAAAAAGAATTCCAAGAGCACAAAGAGGAGCAACAACGTGCATTTGATGAACTGAAGAGACAGATGTTTGCAGAAATAGCGGCTTGCAGGAATAATTCTCACTAGTAAAGGTACAACACTCAAACTTAATTTTCTCTATCTTCATTTTTATTTCTTAATATTAAATTAAGCTAGATTTTCTTTTAGGGGTGATCTCTTTGAGGATTGTTGGTATTGTATTGGTGGCCATGTCGAGCCACGGGCCACGTCGAGCACCGATCACCCCATATCTAAGTGCTATGTGTTATTTGAATG
>NCQV01077936.1:17058-27058 GCA_002740545.1 Lophocereus schottii | reverse complement strand
TATACTTTGGATTTATGGCTTGTAAGCAAAGCGTAATATGGATTTATATAGGTTCATATTACACAGCGTAAATATATATAGTTGTATTGTTTGCAAAGAATGTTTTGTTGTGAAAATAAGTTATGCGATAGCAAAAAGATGGTGCAACAGGAAAAACAATTGCAACAACAAGATTGTTACGAAACATTCATAATATCACTTGCAATGATTCAATTGTCGCCAAAACGATAGGCTTTTGCAACAGGGTCGTTGCTAATGATTTAATCTACATTTGGGAACGACAAAAATTGTTGCCACAATTATAAACTTCTGCAACGACATGGTGGTTGCTAATGAATTAAAATACATTTTGCAACGATAAAATTGTTGCCATAATTGTAAACTTCTACAACAACATAGTGGTTGTTAATGATTAAAAGTACATTTTGCAAAGACAAAATTGTTGCCAAAATTATACGCTCCTGCAACGACAGGATAGTTGCTAATTACTTACAGCATATTTCGTAACGACGTATATGGTTACGAAAAGCACCAACAATTTACACTTAAACATTTCCTCATTTGGCAACGACATATGTACGGCGACGACAAAGGTTGTTGCACTAAGAGGAGCTATCGCAACGACGGTAGTCGTTACCTTTATCTTTTGCTACGCCCTAACTGGCAACGACCTTGCAACGACATCTATCATTGCCAAAACTATTATTTGCAATGACAGTGTATTTATAGCAACGACAGTTACTGTTGCAGAAAATAGATTTTCTTGTAGTGAAATGTTCAAGCTGTACGGGAGATGACCAGCCCTACTATAGATGACTCGAAAAGGGGTGGTGCCGATGAGAGTTTTAGAGGCCATGTGGTAGGCCCAAAGGACGTCATCAAGCTTGTGCGGATAGTCCTTCCTTGATCTCACAATTGTTTTCTCCAAAATAGACTTAATTTCACGATTGGAAATCTCCGCCTGACCACTAGTGTGAGGGTGGTAGCCAAGTCCATATTTATGATGCACTCCATATTTCTTCAATAAGACCTCAAGCTTCTTTTCAGTGAAGTGCAACCCCTTATAACTAATAAGTGCCCTCAGGACCCCAAAACAGGGAAAGATTATCCTCTTGAATAACTTAGCCACTACTTTTGAATCATTAGTAGGGCTAGCCATAGCCTCCACCCACTTGGAGACGTAATCCACAGCAACTAAAACGTACTTGTTACCGCTTGAGGATGGAAAGGGCCCTATGAAGTCAATTCCCCAAATATCAAAGATTTTGACTTCAACAATGAAGTTGAGGGGCATCTCATTACTCCTTGATAAATTCCCCATCCATTGGCAGCGATCACAGGAGCAAATATTTGTGTAGATGTCCTTGAATAGGGAGGGCAAAAAGAATCCAGCTTGGAGCACCTTTGTGGTGGGCTTGGAGGTGTTACCAGATCCTCCACATGGAGAGTCGTGACAAAAAGAAATTGCGCTCTGAATCTCCTCCTCAGGGAGGCAGCACTGGTAGATCCCATCCATACACAGCTAGTAAAGAAAAGGTTCCTCCTTAATGAAGCCCTACCAAGTCAAGACCTTGTCCATGATGAATTAAGTCCAGAACGTCCAAGAACAAGGTCCCATGTTCAAAGGATGGCTCACATTTTGGAAGAAACTCACTCAGGTACAATTAGGTTGAATGGTCAGAAAATGCCCCGTTTTATTCATCTCATTACTTAAGCTACATTGTGGCTTAAGTTTGATATTTCTATATTTTTGGAATCTTTATGATGTCTACTTTCAGGTGCAAACATTCATTTCCAATCATGCACATAAGAAGATGGGACATCGAGGCATTTTGTCTAATCGGCCAGTTTTGGTTCAAAACTGCATAGTTAAATACTTTAGTGGAATTACTCTACTTAAACATAGTTTAACCTTGATTTCTTTGCAGGGGGCTTTGTGCACACCCTAAAGTTTCCCTCTATGACCTGAAAATCAAATCATACTCACTTTTATTAAGCTTAATTCAGGTTGCAAAATCGGGTCCGAAATTGCTTGCGAACCCAATTTGATGTCACCGACCATTTTACCTTTAGCCGTGGGTTTCCTTCTTCTTAAGCTTGATTGGCACACACCCCAAGGTTTCTATAAGGGTAATGATCAGCTACAAAAGGGGCTTGCATTGAGAAGAGCAACCAATAGGAGCCTTGCTGCAAAAAGACTTGTCTCTTGAAGCCTATTGGATAGCTGAAAAGGAGCCATTGCTTTATGGCTGCCTCACATGCGTTTTGCTAGAATTCTGGTTGATTAAGCTTAATTGTGAGTTAACTAAGTTGTAAGCATCATTTGTTTTGCTTTTCTTATGGATAAGAATGTAATTAGATTAGTTTTAAGTATGGTTTGTACACGGTTAACTCTAATCGTGAAGATTAGCTTAAACTAATACCTTTCCTCCCTAGGAAGGAAAGCTTAGGTGTATGCTTGCTAGCTAGTTAGCTAGGGTGCTTGCTAGGCATGTAAACATAAGGGAGTCTCAGCCATTTGCTGATTGCATTACACTTTTAATGAAAAAACCCCCTTTGAGCGCATTTGTGTTTTCGTTTATCAAACACTAAACTTGCTTATCCTTAACTAGGCCGGTTAAGGTGGTGATCAAGTGAAATCCTAATCTTGATTAAGTGGTGATTATATGTATCTTATTCAAGTTTAGGGGCCCTAACCTTAGTTTTGGTGGTGTTTCTGTATCCAAAACTCAAGACTAGCTTTATTAAATCCTCACATTTTAGTCACAGGTTCTAAGAGAAACCGTGAGTGATTTTCATTCTTCTTTGCTTTCCATTGATTATAAGCTTAATCCCTTGAGCTTTACATCATACTTGGTATCAAAGCTGAGTTTCTCCTTGGCCTAGTGCGTTCCCAACACTTCCAAAATCATTTCCACATTCATTTCACAAACGCAAGCTTAATTCTGCCTATACTTGAACCGGTTAGATTATGAGTACCAGTTTGAGTTTAAAGGAGAAACTTGATGCTATTTTGAAGAGTAATCATGAGATTACCTCTTCTGACCAAGAATTAAAGGCCCAGAATGAGTACCTACGCAAGCAGCTCGGTACCTTTCTCAAGCAAAAGTAAAAGATGTGTGAAGAACCTGTCCAATTAGAACCACGAAGGCAAGGACGAGTGCTTAGCCATACTCTTGATTCATCTAGTGAGGATGAACCAGTGAGAATGGTTAGGTAAGACCTACGGATGCAAGCAAACTCTAATGATTTTATAGTTGAAATTCCAGAATATGAAGGCAAGCTTGATCTAGAGGAGCTTTTAGACTGGTTGCACATGGTGGACAGAGTGTTCGAGTACAAGGATGTTCCTGAAGACAAGAAAGTCAAGTTGGTGGCCTTGTGACTATATAAGTATGCTTCTCTATGGTGGACTAATTTATGTGCAAAAAGAGTTAGGCAACGAAAGCCCAAAATCTGAACTTAGGATAAGATGAAGTCTAAGCTTAAAGCTAGGTTTCTTCCACCTACGTATGTACAAGATTGCTATTCCCAACGTCATAATCTAAACCAAGGTAATCTAAGTGTTGAAGAGTCTATTAGAGAGTTTGAGAAGCTTGTGATTAAATGCGACCTTCAAGAACCAGAAGAACAAAGAATAGTTAGATACTTAGGAGGACTTGATCCTAGGTATTCTAATGTTGTTGAATTGCAAGCTTATACTACTTTTGATGAGGTTTGCGTGCTAGCTCACAAAATTAAACAATAAAAAAAGGCCAAACAGTCCTTCAAACCTCAAAGTTCAAAGCCCTTAAACCGGAACACATCCTTTAACAAGGGGAGTTCTAATCCACCTCTTAAGCCTACAAATCCTTTTCCCTCCAATCGAAAAAGAACCTGAACTCCACAAAAGGCCCAAACACCTCCAAACAGACCTAATCCCAATCCTATGAGCACTAGAAGATGTTGCAAGTGCCAAGGGTTAGGCCACATAGCCTCGAATTGCCCTAACCGAAAGGTTATCACTTTGGCCGAATGAAGAGCAATGGATGAGCTAGAGAAAGAAGAGGAAATTGAAGGTGAAGTTGATAAGAACCAAGAGAAAAGCCTTATGAGGGTAAAATGTTGGTATTGAGAAGAGTCTCTAATGGGCAGAAGGGTGCCAAGGACGAACAAAGGGAAAATATTTTCCACACAAGGTGCACAGTTAAAGGCAAGGTTTGTTCATTGATAATTGATAGTGGAAGCTGTGCTAATGTGGTTTCACTTAGCATGATTGAAAAGTTAGGCTTGCAAGCTATGGCTCATCCCTATCTATACAACATACAATGGCTAAATCAAAGCAAGGGACTCCAAGTTAACTCTCAGTGTCTCATTTCCTTGTCCATTGGTAAGAGTTATCAAGATGAGCTTTGGTGTGATGTCATACCCATGGATGCATGCCATGTTTTGCTAGGCAGGCTGCGGATGTATGATAGGAAAGTAATGCATGATGGATACCAGAATACATACTCCTTTTCAAAGGGAGGCAAGAAGATTACCTTGAAGCCATTAGCACAATCTAAACTCCACAAAAACAAACCTACCAAAAAGCTTGAACATTCTGGTTGTTTGCTCTCCTTTAGTGAAACTCTTCTAAAGGCTTCAAATCATGAATTTAAGGCTTTTAAAGAGCGGATACTAAATGTCCATGATGAACCAGAATCACCCATGCTTACTCACCCCATTGCTAAGTCACTCATCCAAAATTTCTGTCACTTATTCCCAAAGGAGATAACCATGGGTTTACTTGTTAAAAGAGATACCAACATCACATTGATCTCATCCTTAGTTCAGTCCATCCAAACAAGCCAGGTTATGGGATTAACCCAAAGGAAACCATGGAGATTCAGAGGCAAGTTGAAGAGTGGATGTCGAAGGGGCTTGTACGTGAGTCCTTAAGCCCTTGTGCCATACCTGCCTTGTTGGTTCCAAAGAAGGATGGCAGCCAACGAATGTGTGTGGATAGTAGAGCCATAAACAAAATCACATTCAAGTATAGGTATCCTATACCTAGACTTGAAGATATAGTGGATGAGTTACATGACTCAAAGGTGTTTTTAAAGATTGATCTTCAAAGTGGATACTACCAAATTATAATCCGTGAGTGAGATGAATGGAAGATGCATTCAAGACTAAAGGTGGCTTATATGAATGGCTTGTCATGCCATTTGGTCTTTCTAATGCTCCTAGTACATTGACAAGGCTAATAAGTCAAGTATTCAAGCCTTACATTGGCAAGTTCATGGTAGTCTACTTTGATGACATTCTAATTTATTTCAAGGACGAGCAAGCACATCAAGAACATCTTAACCAGATTATGCATGTCCTGGAATGTGAGAAGTTATATAGTAATCTTAAGAAATGTACTTTCTTCACTCAAGAAGTTACATTCTTAGGTTACATTGTTTCAGAAGAAGGCATAAAGGCAGATGAAGGGAAGATAGAAGCTATTCGATCTTGGCCATAACCACAAAGCATACATGATATTCGAAGTTTCTATAGCTTAGCTTCCTTTTATAGGAGGTTTATTCGAAATTTCAGCACCATAATTGCCCCCATGACTGAAGTGCTTAAGAGAGCATCATTTAAATGGAACCCCAAAGCACAATCCGCCTTTGAAGAAGTGAAGAAGAAACTAACTCAAGCACCGGCTTTAGCATTGCCATGTTTTGAGAAGGTTTTTGAAGTTGAATATGATGCATCTGGAGTGGGAATTGGTGGTGTTCTTACTCAAGAAGGTAAACCCTTAGCCTTCTTTAGTGAGAAACTATGTGAATCAAGAAGAAAATACTCCACATATGACAAGGAATTCCATGCAATAGTTCAGTGTTTAGAGCATTGGAGCCATTATTTAGTGGCTAGTGAGTTTATATTGCATTCTAATCATAAGACTTTAAAGTACGTTCAAGGCCAACACAAGTTTAACTCACGCCACGCTAAATGGGTTGAGTTCCTTCAATCATTCCACTTCACCATTAAGCACAAGTCATGAATATTGAATCAAGGCGCAGAAGCATTATCAAGGAGACATCTCCTTTTGTTTCAACTGGATGCTCTTGTTCTTAGTTTTGAGCATCTTAAAAATTTGTATACTAAAGATGAAGACCTTGGGGATTTATATTCTGTGTGTTTGAAGCACCCCTAAGGGGGATTTCGTAGTCCAATAGGGCTATCTATTCAAATGAGTACGGCTGTGTATTCCCAAGTGTAGCACCTCTTGATGAGAGAAGTTCATGGTGGTTCCTTGGATGGACATTTTGGTGAGTCAAAGACCTTAACCATGTTAAGGGAACATTATTATTGGTCAGGGATGGAGAAGGATATTCAGGACATCCTAAGAAGGTGCGGTACGTGCCAAGCAGCCAAAAGTCATACATTACCCCACGGTTTATACACCCCACTGCCCGTGCCTACTCTACCTTGGGTGGATGTGAGTATGGACTTTATTTTGGGTTTACCTAGGACCCAAAGGGGCAAGGATTCTATATTTTGATGGTAGATAGATTTTCAAAGATGGCACACTTCATACCTTGCAACAAGACGAATAATGCTACATACATTGTAGAGTTATACTTCAAGGGGGTAACAAGATTGCATGGTATCCCTAAATCTATTGTTTCTTATAGGGATACAAAATTTCTAGGTCATTTTTGGATCACTCTATGGAAGAAGCTTGCTACTAAGTTACTATATAGTACCACTTGTCACCCCCAAACTGATGGCCAAACTGAGGTAACTAATCGAACCTTAGGCACTCTCCTACGAGCTTTGATTAAACCTAGTGCCAAAGCTTGGGATTTACTCGTGCCACATGCTGAGTTTGTGCATAACAAATCCCCCAGTAAGGCTACTGGTCTTTCACCATTCAAGATGGCATATGGGATTGATCCTTTAAGTCCCATTGATCTTACTCCCTGGCTTCAAGACCAAAAACTAAGTACTGATGCAGCAACAAGTGTAGGGGAAATTCAAAAGCTCCATGAGTTGGTAAAGGCTAGAATTGAGAAGATAAATGCATCCTATGAAGCCCAAGCCAACAAGCATAGGAGAAAGATTGTATTTCAACCTGGAGACCTAGTATAGATCCACTTAAGGAAGGAAAGATTTCCTTCTAAAAGCAAGAATAAACTAATGCTACGAGCTGAAGGTCCATTTGAGGTCTTTAAGAGAATAAATGACAATGCTTATAAGGTTGATCTACCTAGAGATTATGGAGTTTCAGCCACATTTAATGTGGCATACTTGAGCCCCTTCCATCCTGATGACTCCCGCACTGATTTAAGGATCAAATCTTTTCAACAAGGAGAGGATGATGGAGTCCTACCAAGTTAAGACCTTGCCCATTGTGAATCAAGTCCAGAACATCCAAGAACAAGGTGCTAAGTTCAAAGGATGGCTCACATTTTGCAAGAAACTCACTCAGCTACAACCGAATTGACTGCCTAGAAAATGCCCAGTTTTGTTCATCTCATTACTTAAGCTACCTTGTGGCTTAAGTTTGATATTTTTGCATTTTGGGAATCTTTATGGTGTCTACTTTCAGGTCCAAGCATTCATTTCCATTCATGCACACAAGAAGATAGGAGATCAAGGCATTTTGTCTAATCGGCCAGTTTTGGCTCAAAACGGCACGGTTAAATGTTTTATTGGAATTATTCTACTTAAACATAGTTTAACCCTGATTTCTTTGTAGGGGGGTTTGTACACACCCTAAAGTTCCCGCTATTACCTGAAACCAAATCATACTCACTTTTATTAAGCTTAATTCAGGTTATAAAATTGGGTCCAAAACTGCCTGTGAACCCGGTTTGATGTCACTGGCCATTTTGCCTTTAGCCGTAGGTTTCCTCCTTCTCAAGCTTGATTGGCACACACCCTAAGCTTTCTAGAAGGGCAATGATTAGCTGCAAAAGGGGCTTGTATTGAGAAGAGCAACCAATAGGAGCCTTGCTGCAAAAAGACTTGTCTCTTGAAGCCTATTGGATAGCCGAAAAGGAGCCATTGCTTTACGGTTGCCTCCCATGCATTTTGCTAGAATTCTTGTTGATTAAGCTTAATTGTGAGTTAACTAAGTTGTAAGCATCATTTTTTTTGCTTTCCTTATTGATAAGAATGTCATTAGATTAGTTTAAAGCATGGTTTGTACACGGTTAACTCTAACTGTGAAGATTAGCTTAAACTAATACCTTTCCTCCCTAGGAAGGCAAGCTTGGGTGTATGCTTGCTAGCTAGGGTGCTTCCTAGGCATGTAAACATAAGGGAGTCTCAGCCATTTGCTTATTGCATTACACTTTGAATGAAAAAAACCCCCTTTGAGAGCATTTGTGCTTTCGTTTGTCAAACACCAAACTTGCTTATCCTTAACTTGGCCGGTTAAGGTGGTGATCAAGTGAAATCCTAATCTTGATTAAGTGGTGATTATATGTATCTTATTCAAGTTTAGGGGCCCTAACCATGGTTTAGTGGTGTTTCTATATCCAAAACTCGAGATTATCTCTATCAAATCCTCATATTTTAGTCACAGGTTCTAAGAGAAACTGTGAGTGATTTTCATTCTTCTTTGCTTTCTATTGATTGTAAGCTTAATCCCTTGAGCTTTACATCACTTCTGAAAGTACATCTTGATATCATGGGGCCTATCCCATGGATATAACCATGAGATGCTCATCAGGGAAAGCATCATCAATGGGGGTATTGTGGCTCTCAACAATGAGCCTGGAGAGATGATCAACACGACGTTCTCTAGCCCCGCCTTGTCCTTGATCTCCAAATCAAACTCCTAGAGTAGTATTATCCATCAAATAAGGCGAGGCTTCGCATCCTTCTTCTCAAGGAGATGCTTGAGTGTAGAATGATCAGTGTACATAATGACCTTGGAGCATAGGAGATAAGGCTGAAACTTCTCCATTGCATACATGATCACAAGCAACTTCTTCTTAATCCTTGTATAATTCTACTAAACCTCATCCATCATTCTACTAGCATGGTAGATCACCACTGGCTTCTTGTCTCTTCTCTGCCCCATGACTGCCCCTATTGTATGGTCACTGGCATCACACATGATCTCAAAGGGGATATCCCAATCTGGTGGTTGTATGATGGGGCTAGAAATTAATGCCTGCTTAATCCTGGAAAATGCTTCATGGCATACATTAGTAAAAATAAATAGGGCACCCATGGTGATAAGCTGGGTTAGAGGTTTAGCGATCTGCGAGAAGTCCTTGATAAAGTGGCAATAGAATCTCGCATGACCAAGGAAACTCCGCACCTTTTACTGAAGAAGGAGGGGTCAACTGCTCAATAACCTCAACCTTAGCCTTGTCTAACTTGATGCCCCTGTCAAAGATAACATGGCCCAATACCACCCCTTCCTAAACTATGAAGTGGCATTTTTTTCCAATTCAGCAAAGATTGACTTCCTCACATCTATGGAGTACCTGAGATAGATTTTCGAGACACAAGTCAAAGGTACCTTCATAGACGGAGAAGTCATCCATGAACACTTTCATGGTGTTTTCAATGAGATCAAAAAAATATATTAGTCATACACTACTGGAAAGTAACAGGGGCATTACATAGCCCAAAAGGCATCCTTCGATAAGCGAAGGTACCATAGGGGCATGTGAAGGTCATCTTCTCCTGGTCATCTGGATGAATAGGAACCTAAAAGAAACCCAAATATCCATCCACATAACAAAAGAAGGAATGCCTTGCCAGGTTTCTAGCATCTGATCAATGAAGGGGATGGGAAATGATCTTTCCGGGTGGCCTAGTCCATTTACGATAATCAATACACATTCGCCGCCCGGTCACGTTTCTAGTTGAAATGAGCTCACTACGCTCATTCTTAATTACAGTCATCCCACCCATTTTGGGAACTACCTGAATTGGACTCACCCACTCGTTATCTGAGATAGGGTAGATGATCCCAAAGTCAAGTAGTTTGAAAACCTCTTCCGATTTATAATCCTAGGGTACC
>NCQV01077936.1:0-10466 GCA_002740545.1 Lophocereus schottii | reverse complement strand
GCGCTAATAAGATATTACCTTCTGGTGAGTGGACAACATGTGAATAATTAGGATCAGGGCAAGCAAATGATGATTCAAGCATTAATCACAGTTAATTAGCTTAATCAGTCGTTAATTAGCTTAATTATCTTAATTATTTTTGGTCATGTGGCCCTGATACTAGACGAAAGAGGATGATGAGTTCTACTGGTGAGCAAAAAACTATAAACACAATTTTAAATTTTTCGAAAGTAAGTTTTTAAGGATTGAGAGTACATTTGCAAATATGAAAAGTTTAAGGGCTTAAAAAGAAAATGTAAAAAGTAAGTGCTAACCTTAAAATAGTTTCCACAAAATAAAAGGGACCTGGTAATCTATTTTGATAATACAGGGCCTTGAAAATAGATTCCATAAAATAGTATGCACCTGGGAGCTATTTTTTTGTCCTTTTTCACAACCTCTTGCACATTAGGATTTAAATGGTGCTGAAGTTGTTAGGAGGGTCGATGACCTTTATCAAGAAAGATGTAATGCATGCATAACGAAAGACTAAGTCCCTTAATATCATCGCTACTATAGCTAATGGCACCCCTATGCTTCCGAAGCGCATATAACAATTTTTCCAACTGGGGGCCATCTAGCTTAGCACTAACAATAATAAGGAACTGATGAGCCAAGTCAAGGAACTCATACCTGAGAGATGGAGGTAGAGGCTTCAACTCTACCTTTGATAGACACTTCTCCTACTCCTTGGACGCGAGTTCCTCCACATTAAGGACCTCCTTGGGGAGCTGCCTAGGTGTATAAGCAGTGGACTCATTAAGGAGCCTAATATACTCCTCCTTCTCTCCTGAATGAGAGTTGATCACATAGTAGCCGATGAGGGTGGCCTCTAGTGGATCCCCCACATAATTTTAAGTCTTAGCCTCCTAGTAGGGTGCTCTTTCTAGCATGTCGACTCTGCAGCACAAGTCACCTGGAGTGTGAGAGGCCATCGACTGTGGTAGGCTGAATTACACCTTTTCATCCCCCACTCAAAGGGAGAGCTTTCCATTCTTTACATCTATCGTTACGCCCGCAGTAGCTAAAAAGGGTAACCTATGGATGATTGGGATGCGGAAGTCTTCCTCCATCTCTATAACCACAAAATCATATGGGATGAAGAACTTGCCTACTTGTAGTGGGACATCCTCAAGAATACCCATAGGATACTTCACAGATCTATCAACTAGCTACAAAGAAGTAGTAGTGGGATTCAGGTCACCCACTTGCAGCTTCTTACATATGGAGTAGGGTATGAGGCTCACACTAGCCCCAAGATCACATAATGCCCTGCTGATGGTAACATCCCCAACTGAACAAGCGATAGAAAAGCTTCCTGGATCTGAAAGCTTAGGAGGCAGCTTGTTCTAAATGATAGCATTGCACTTCTCTATGAGTGCCACTGTAGCATTCTCGAGCAGTTTTCCTTTGCTCGACAGTAGATCCTTCAAAAATTTAGCATAGGAAGGCATGTCAGTGATAGCCTTCGGGAAGGGAATGTTGATGTAAAACTTCTTTAACATCTCGAGGAACTTCCCATACTTGTGCTCCTCCTTGGCCTTCAGTAGCCTCTGGGGATATGGCATGGGAGGCTTGTAAGGCTTCACTGTAGGTGAAACATACTCAGCTTAAACCTCCCAGGTCTTTTCAGTATGGACCCTCTTACTAGGCGTCTCAATGGGGACCTCCTTGTGAGCATCTTCCTTATTGTCAACTTCCCTCATGTCCTCCCGTATAGGCATTGGAGGACCTCTAACTCCCTGCCACTCTAAAATGTGATGGCATTCATCTAACACTTAGGATTTGTCTCAGGTTGACCTGGAGGATGTTCCTGGGGCCTAGATGGCTCACTTACTGTACAATCTGGGCTATTTGGTTCCCCATCATCTTCTGGTGAGTGGTCATAGTCTCAAATTTGGAAGTTAATTAACTGACCGACTCACCAAGTGCCTCCTTAGTCTTGGTTTGGGTCATTATGAAGCGCTCCATAAAACTCTCCAGATTGAACTTGAGTTGGGGTGGTTGTTGTTGAGGTAGAGGTGGGGACATAGGGAGCGCTATATTGGAAACCAGGAGGTTGAGGTTGAGTAGCATTGGGTGGAATGGGGTTGTTATTGCGGTAGGAGAAATTTGGGTGATTTCTCCAACCAAGGTTATAAGTGTTTGAGTAGGGGTTATTTTGTGGGCATTGGCCATAGTTTTGCATTGCATTGGCATGCTCAACACCCTGGAAAGTGGATTGGCACTCGGCAGCAACATGGCCTTAAATGCCATAAATCTCACAAAAAATCCCAACCTCAAACATTGCACCTGAGGAACTCCCCACTAAACTCCCTTAAGACGGAGTTCCAAGCTTATTAAATCGTTGTGCTAGAGCATCAACCTTGCTAGCAAGCAAGTCCATAGTGTCAACTCCATAGGCCCCACTGGTCCTCTTTAAGACTGCTCTCTTACTGGATTAGTGATATTTGTTAGAGGCCATCTCCTCCAATAGGGCTCTCGCAGCCTTAATCAACTTCCCCATGAGTACGCCGCTAGCTGCGGCGCCAACAGACATCTTCAGTGACTGGTCCAATCCATTGTAGAAGGTTTAGATTAGGAGCCAGTCATGTACTCCATGGCAGGGGCATTGGCGTTGAAGGTCCTTAAACCTTTCCTACGCCTCATATAGTGACTCATCGCTTCGTTGAGAGAATAAAGCGATTTCCGCTCTCAACTTAGTAGTCTTACCCAGGGGAAAGTACTTGCTTACGAAAGTTCTTGATTAGGCCTCCCAAGTGGTGAATAAATGAGGCTCTTCATTGAGGAGCCAATCACTAGCTTTGTCTGCTAGTGAGAAGAGGAAGAGCCTTAGTCTGATTGCATCAGTAGAGACCCCATTGAGCTTGATTATATTACACTTCGCTAGGAAGTTACGAAGGTGAATATAGGGGTTCTCTGTGAGACATCCACTGAATTGGTCCTTCTCCATGAAGGACACGAGTGCAGGCCACAGCTCGAAGTTATTTTCTTCGACGGCTGGGTTGACAATGGAAGAGGCGATGTCGGTGGCCTACAGTAAGACATAGTTTTGCAGCACCATAGGGTCTCCCTTGGCCATGACAACTTGTGATTGTTGCCTCTTTCTTGCACCACTTTGCCTCCATTTAGTGGCTTCTATCTCAGGGTCAAAAGGTATAAGTGGTCGATCCCTCTGACTGCGCCTGTACATACTAAGCAAGTTCAATCAAGTTAAAAGGGAAAAGAAAAAAATAAAATGAAAATGCCTAATCTAGAGCGTTTTGATCGCTTCCGATGTTGGAATAAACAAGTTCCCCGGCAACAGCACCAAAAACTTGTTGTCTCAAAATGTTACCAGAAGTGCACAGTGCTAGTTATAACTGGCAACGGCAAGTACAGGCCGTGTCCACATGGAACTTGATTCTAATCACCAAAGTGGACTTATAACACTCAATTTCGGTGAAAGTTCAATGTGGTTGAATGATTGCTAACTAATCTGCTAAAGCTGATGAATTGTTAAATTCAATGATAATAAAGGCCCTAGATTGGGATTCACCATGCTATTACGCTATATGAACCAAAACTAGATCATGCAAATCATGCCCATGAAAACAATCGAAGTGGAAGGAAGTACAATTTGAAGCGTATCTAAGCCTTCTCTCCCAGATCAATAGACTGATTGAAATAGTCCTAGTTATCTATTTTTATGAAACTAATATTATCAAGGTTACACGATTATGTAATCAAATAATCCTAATTGAAACCCTAATTGTTTTCATGTTAGGAAAATCCGTTGCCTTCACGGTCGCACTAGGTAAAGGATTAAACTTTCGTTAATCTCCTAAACCCTAATTAAGAACAATGAATAAAACTTTCCTAAGCAATTCAACAAACAATTGGCATACTAGGTAGGGAATTTGAATTACATTCATAGCCATGATTCATAGAAAACCTAAAACATGATTCACTTTCGTATAATAGGGGCTACTCCTAATCCAAGACTAATAGTTTAGCCTTTAATCATACTAATAATCACAATCAAAAACAAGAAACACAAAAACTTCACAAAAGTGAAAACTTTGATTGAGAATGCAAGGAAAGAAAGAAAGAAAGAAACATACTTCAATTGATTCCAAAAGCCCGAGCACAAATTTGGATCGATTGAACTTTTATCTAATGTCTAAAATTTTATGAAAGTTTCTAGTACTGAAAACCTAAAAATCTCCCCCTTTTGAGAGCCTACAGCAAAAATTCTAGGATGAAGAATTGTAACTGCGATAAAGCAATTTAGTTGCAAAACTACTAAAGTGGTACGGTCATTCCACTCGACACGGTGCCACCATGCCACATCCCTAGTTGCTTGCTTTGGCTTTTTTGCTTGGCACGACCAGGCCATGCCAGTCCTTTGGGCCTCAACCACCTCTTCTTTAGTTCGAAATCTACCTTCTTGGCTCTCCTTTTGCATGGTATTAGCAAGTTTTCCTCTTTTCTTCAACTGTAATACCTGAAAAACATACAATCACCTAACATGGGAAAATTTAGGGTAATTGAGGCATACTCAACCCTTATGCTTTGACATTTAACCCCAAAATCACTGAAGGAGAGGTCAAAATTGAGTTCAAAAGAGGTGAAAACAGAGGTTTATCATTTCTATGTGCCTTACACTGCTCTCCATGCTACATTAACACTTTAGGACACATAAGGTCACGACATTATTACACGGAAAGTAGTCATGTATCTATATGTAAATGCAAGCCCTATAAGACAATCTATTACCAAAAGGGTAAACCTTGTACTTCCTCTAGAAGCGTTAAAATTTGGTCGCCATTAGGTTAGTTCATAATTTATTTACTATATGAAACAGTTACAAATCCAAAGGGTGGGTGTTGCTCATTAGCAAAGGACACCAAGCTAAGGTTTATTTTGCCAAAAGTTACATTGGCACCTGACTCATTGAGAAGATAGATCCCCAATAAGCAGGTGATTAGTTTGAGCAAAGGCAACAGCAATAATGGCTTGGTGGGAACATCTTAATGATTTAGGGAATACACCCATTCCATATAAGGCAGTAGGTATCATCTAGTAATGTTTTCAAAACATAAGAAATAAACTCGTAGCCTTTTCCTACTAGTTCATCAATAGCAATCCAATGATATACATATACCTTACTATGCTTACTCGCGAAAACAGCATTTGGTTACACATGGGAACATATGCTCAATAATCTAAACCTATGCATTGTCATGGAACAAATGCAAATCTTCAAATACGAGAGCAAAATCTAACACATTAATTAGAAAAATGCTTTAACATTCCAAAATCTTTGGGTTTCAAAATGGAAAATAACTTAATCATTTCTAGCCTCCTCTTTACCAAAATTTAAGCATGTCAGCTCACTTCATTATTGGGTTCGAGGAGCAAATCGTACCTCTGGAGCAAATTATGAGCTTAGAGTTAAGACTCTTCTAATCTTTTGAGTTCAAACCAAGCGTACTTTAAACTTTTGATTTAAATCACCAAGGTCCATATACAAATCAATTATCAATTGAACTAACACTTAGCTTATTCATGAGAATACAAGTCATTCAGCCTATTCTCTAGCAAACTAGCTCATTTATTCAATCAATTAGCTCACTCAAGTCATAAATAGTTAATCAAATGTAACAACGTTAATACCAAGAACACATTTATGCACAAAAGCATGACATATGTCACATCATCACAAACACGTTCCTAGAGGGCTATATGAAATGCAATACTCAGGTGGCGGTATGTGGTCGCAAGACCTTGCCCTGATACCATCTGTAACACCCCTATCCTCTAACGTTAGGGGCGTTAATGTTTTCCTTAAATCCTGGGGCGAAACAGACAGAGTTTCGCCTAAAAATGACATATCCCAGGCTGGAAGGAAAATATTAACGCCTCTAACCCTAAGGGGTAGGGGTATCACAAACAGTATCAGAGCAAGGTCCTATGACCATAGGTTGCAACCTAAGTCTTACATTTCATATAGCCATCTGGGAACGCGTGTGCGATGATGTGACATATGTCGTGCTTTTGTGTGTAAATTTGTTTTTGCTATGATTGTTGGTGCATTTGATTAACTATCTACGATAATTGATTGAATAAGTGAGCCATTTGTCAGAGTATAGGCTAAATGACTCGTATTCTCATGAATAAGCTAAGTGTTAGCTCAATCAATAATTGTTTTGTGTATGCACCTTGGTGATTTAAATCAAAAGTTTTTAGTACGCGTGGTTTGAACTCAAATTATTAGAAAAATCTTAAAATCTAAGCTCATCCTTTGCTCCTAAAGTACGATTTTCTCCTTGAGCTCCATAATGGAGTGAGCAGTCGTACTCAATGGTTGGTAGAGCGAGGGTTAGAAGCAATGAAACTAATTTCCTTTTGAAAACTTAGAGACTTTGGAAGTTAAGGCCTTTCCCAATTAGTAAGTTAAGGCTTTTCTTTCACATCAAAAGACCTCTCTAATTATTTGGTTAGATCTTATTGTTGCATTTGAAGACTTGTATTCAATTTAGAATAATGTTCAGGTCTAGTTCTATGAGCATAATGTGTAACCAGATGTTTTGGATGCCTACATGCCAAGATGCATAATGAGTTGTTAGTTGGTGACTAAAAGATTACTTTTTATGACCGAAAGTTCTTTTAGATGATACCCCTTTTGACATAAATTCTCAATTGTTAAGGGACTAAGTGCGATCTTCATATACATGCATGTCAATATGGGTAGTTGTGATAGGGTCTTGTTGATTGTTACATAAGTGTTATTTCGAGCCTTCTGGATACTTATCATTGATACATATATGTGACCTTAATCTAGATTTATTATTTACATAGAGAGTCTCCCTTGCTTCCAAACATGTAACTACTATTATTAAAGAGTCAGCTAGGTGTTATGGTTATCATAGTATGGAACAATACTTGTTGTTGGATCGATAATGTCGTAGCTATATTAAACCTTGACACACCTAGAGAGCAAGCAGAGGGAAGAACCTAATAGACTTTGCAATTGTTATATTGTATGTATCACCTCATGACCTCCTGCAGCAACGAACCATACCTTTCTAACATCTTTTTAAGCATTATCCTTACCTTGTGAAAACCAGAAATCTCTATAGGAGGTTGAACCTCCCCTTGCGTGCCACGAGATCCAAAGATACCTACGGTCACCTTATGAGACATATACACCATGTAGGACTACATTGCATATCTGTAAGGCCACCAATACTATTGTCCTTACCCTACACCATTGTTAGCTAATCAATAGCTAGCTTCTAATGAGTTTAGACAGACCTCCAGGCATACCTTTAAGCCTAGGTTACAAATGAGGGCTGCACTCATGTATACCTACCTAGATGTCCTTTTGTGGGGCACTACTAGGAACCTGAATGTTCTAAAGCATAGCCATAACATTATATATGACCTAAAGCACATAGAAGTTTATATAGTTAATTAAGTTCGTTATGCGTGATCAGTTATGTCCTTTATGAATGAATAGCATGGTAAATACACTTTATTACAGTTGTTTGTCTTGAATTTGATTAAGCAAATGGTTGAATTAGTTAAATGACTTAATCTATGTGAATCATTACTTATATGATCTCTGATTTGTTGTTCATACTCCATAAGTTCTATCTCCTACTATAGTTTAAGTAACTACATACATATGCACTTAATGCACGATGTGGCAGACCTACACATTTACCTTCGCATTTATTTGCCTTCGTCCAATCCATGCTTGACCATATAGCATACTAGTGCAACCTACGACTTTAAGGGTTATGGATGGGTGCATATAAAGTTATCATTGACATGATTCGATCGAGTACACTGGCAAACATGACTGAACTACCCTTTTCGTGTTTTGTGCAAAGAGTTTATATTATGCATCACAAATTTCATAGAGAACCTTAGGTGGTGCTTTGCTAGCCATCATGCGTGTCACCAATGTTGTAATAGCCCAACCCTAAACCATATTTATTAATTTAAATCATGTTTATTTTAATTAATCATGGTTATTTATTTGATTGGTCATGGTTATTTATTTGACCAAATCATGCTTAGTAATTCAATTACACCCCATTTATTTATCTAACGAATTCCATTATGTTATTTAAATTTTCCACCTTCGGTTATCGTAATCATGCTGGTTGGGAGATAGTTCATTTTGGGTCCCACTTTGCAACTCAAGCTTCACTGATTGCTAATTCAAGTTTTGTCGATTGATTAAATATCGGGTGAATCGAAATTAGGCCTCGATGATTATAATTTAGTGACTAATTATTTTCTTACCTTCGGTAAACTTTAATCCCGAGCAATGCAAAATTTTTCTAACACTTCAAACCATTTTTCAAGCCCAAACTTAGCTCGTTGGGCCCAAAACAAAAGCCCAAAACCTTGCTAACTTTGTTATTTCATTAATTGCTCATTTTAGCACCTAATTTTCATTAGCAAAAAGCTACTTTTTGGATTGAAAATTTCTAGCCACATGTAGTTATTAATTGACAATTTTTACACATAAAAATTCAGCAAAAATAACAAAACCCAACTCTTCATTTTCTCTTTCTTCCTTACGTCCCTTTTGGCAGAAAACAGGGGCAGCAGATGCCACCATTTTGGTGGTTTTCGGCCACATCCTGCCCATTGCTGTCAACTATCATGTCTAACAACCAAGATCATTCAAAACAACCCTCCTTCCGCTAATTCAAGCCTAAAGTAAGGCATACCCAAAACCCTAACTTGTTCTATCTGGAGCTTTATGGTTGTTTTATTTATGGGCTATCTTTGGATGATCAAATTGATAGTTATTATGCAGTTTTTATTGAGTTTAGAGATGTTTGGAGTTATGGTTATTTGATCAAGAACATGATCAAGTGACTTGAAATTAAGCAAGTATGAGTTTGAGCTTGTTTATGTATCTTGTTGTGATTTGTGTTATAAATCATGAAAAATATGATGTTAGATAATCATTTTGAAGCCAATTATGGTTATTTGGATGTTCACTTAAATGAGCAAGAATTAGGATTTTTATGATCATGCTTGATTTAAGTGAGTTTTTGTATTAAATATGTTCATTTGGATCACATGAGGTGATTTATGATGTTGGATATGTTATTGGATTGGAAATAAATCTTGGATGATTATGAAGTAAAAATTATAGATTATGGCTGTCTAAAGTGATGTTGAGGGTCACCCTATGGTTTAGTAATTTTAACAAGTGATTTCAGAGGGTAATTATGTAAAAAAGGAGGATAATAAAATAGGTAGCAAGCTATGAAGGGCCCAAAGACAAGGGCCTGTTCTAGGAAAAATTGATAATACATAGCTTGTTAAAAAATTATGTATTTTGGTGGGCAGCTAGATCAATGAGTTATCTTCAAATGGATTTTGAATTACCTCAATCCGAGTTATGTGGACAAAGTTATGTCTATTTTGCTAGAACTACGCAGATTCAATCAAAACTGACACACTTGTGTTCTAGCCCCATTTTAGGAACCCTATTGTAGGAATCATATTTTGTGCTGCAAATGACAGTTATGAATTTTTGAAATGAACTAACCTGCTTTAGTGCAAATTAGGCTGTTATTGCAATTTCTGTTTAACGTATACTTGGAGGGAAACTCTGAAAATTGTACTGTAGATTGTCCCCATTATTTTCAAATTTTCTATAAGATTTCATGAATTTTAGTTGAGTATTTTGAGTTTGGTGATTTTTGGAAGCATTTTGAGTAATTGTGTAAAGAGTAATAATAAAGATTGAGTGAGATTGATCATGCACTCATTTGTGTATTTTCGGCTAAGTTAGGTCATTTAAGGAGGAAATGAATATTCATGGACTTTCATGGAGCTTTTAGCTTGATTAATGAGAAAGAAAAAGACCAGTAAACAATTTGAGATCTTATTTATGAGCTTTGAATCAATTATGGATTTTACAAAGAAAATACCAAGTTTAGTCAGCTTAATAGCTTCTATCGAGTTCAATGACTCATTGAGGTGGAATTCTATATCTAATGGGTTTATAAATGAAATATGCAAAGTGGGGAGAATTTTTGACTCAGAAACCATATTTATCAGACCAAGTTATTGCAGTTTATGATATTTTGAACCAAGATATATCTCTCTTGACCTCAAACCTCTAATACTTACATAATTCACAATTATCAAATGTATTTATCAAGCTAATCTAGTGTACTCGCTGTTATCTTGAACTAAGTTATACACCAGCGAGCCTTAAACCCGTATCAGCAACCTATTTTAGAAAAAGCCAAAACCACTCTCCCATTTATTACCATCAAGGCCTTTTCCTTTGTAATCGCATTTAGCTCATTATGGTCTATTTTACTTTCATTTACTTTATATCGAATTTAATTACTTTTATCAATTTAGTTTTGAAGCTATATTGAAATACCCAAGTTATGTAT
>NCQV01077934.1:8529-24394 GCA_002740545.1 Lophocereus schottii | reverse complement strand
GCATGATTTGGACCAAGTAATGTTAAATTTGAGGTGTGTGTGTATATGTGACTAGAAAATGAGCTTTATTTGACATGAATTTGAAGTGAAATTATGTGTGGTGTTTTGGTATGATGTTGGGATGTACCAAAGTGTGTTTACATGCTGTTAGGAAAGAGTTTAAGATGAGGATTGGTGTGAAAGGTGAGAGAACCCACTCAATTAGTGAGGCTGGAATTTCTAAAAAAAAGACAGCATCCGAAATAAAACTGGTAATGATCAGCCCAGCCAACAATTTTGATTTTTGGTGGGTATATAGGTCAATGTGTTAGTTTCAAAATGGCTCTTGAATCGCGTTAATCCGAGGTCTGTGGAGAAAGCTATGGTCATTTTACCGAACCTGTGCAGGGTGGGCTTAAAACTGACATGTTCATGTTCTAGCCCCATTTTAGGAACCCTATAAAGGGAATCATGTTTCATGTCCTGAATAAAAGTTTTAGAGGACTTCCTAGTCTGTTTATATTGGGGTCTTACGTCTCATTTTGAGGTCGCGAGTTTACGTTGTGGATTATTCTTTCCGTACCCTCTTTACAAGCCCTTATGCTCTAAACTTGCTACCGTGCCTTAAATCACATTTCTATGATTTATATCATCATCATTTCGGTTTAATCATTAAACTGGTGTGTAAAATTTCTTCATAAGCTAGTTTTATTTAAAGTTAAGAACAAGATCGTTTCTGACCTCATGTTCCTATAATGAACTTTTGAACAAAATCAAGGCGTAAGCTTTCATTTCCTTCACTTTAGTGCATCTTATTCCTCTGTGAACTAGCATTTAAAACTTCTAGGTACGTTCATTGCTTGTATCTTTAGTAATCAGCACGTATTTATCAAAATCATAATATTTTGGTAAGTACATCAATGAGTCATTTGAATCAATGTTTTATCACACAATTAGTGACCCCGTCAGTTATTAGTTACAGGGCATTGCCCTCCAGTTACTCGTGCGACTTCAGGCTAAGTTCCTTGGTCAGCTTGACAGGTGTACACCTATTCACATATCGTAACAGTTACTCAGGGGTGTACTAACAGATAATAATTGGCAATACAGTTTTATATGCATCCCATTCCCTGTTTTTATTTAAAATGAATTGCAAGCGGGCCCACATAACTTTGTAGTGAATCTTTTTCAGTACAGGGATGCATGTACTGAGCTTTGGCTCACAATTCGAAATATTTTTATGTTTTGTTTTAGGAAAGTGTTCGGTGAACCGCTCTCAGACGGGCAGGGAGGCCGAAAGTAATAAATGAGGCAGGACCGTCCATGTGATTGGCGGTGTGGGAGAGCTAAGAGGTGTGGGAGAGCTAAGATGCTATCTTAGCATATTGTGGTGTATTTTGGAGTTTCAACTATATATACAAACTAACTTATGTATTTTGGTGTTATAACTGTACTTTTGAACCGAGTTATGTACGTTGACGTAAACCTTGGGATGTTAGACCCATTTCTGTATGTAACCAAATGGTTTGGGTGATTATGATGGTGAATGCCCCTTTTATAGGGTAACTTTTGGTTTATGACAAGTTTTCATGTATAAGGGAAGCCTTGTCCTTTGCGGATGGCGGTAACGCCCCGTTCATTGAGTTATTATATCTTACTGATAACCTTAGGTAGGTAAATGCAAGTAGGTGAATGCAGGCAATGAATCATGTATATTTGGGGCGTTACATCTATGAATAATGCAAAACTAGACTCGTTAGATGAATTTTGTTGCTCCAAGATTTTGATATTGAGATAAAAGATAGGAAGAATTATGAAAACTCTATTGCAGAGTACTTGTTTAGGATCTTCACGGAGTATACTGATGACATAGTTCTGTTTTTGACCATTTTCCTGTTGACCAACTATTTGTTATTTCATATGGCCCTCTCTATTAGTTTTCTTATATCATCAATTACCTTGACAATGGAAAGATCCTTTTTTATTGGTCCAAACCACAGAAATATAGGTTCTTCTCACATGTACGACATTACTATTGGGAAGAACCTTACCTTTTTTAAGCATTACCCTAACCAAATGGTTCAGTGGTGTATCCTTAAGCATAAAATTCATAAGATCTTGACCTTTTATCACTCTTAGACTTGTGGAAGTCATTTTAAAGGTTGCTGGATAGCTAATAAGGTCTCACAAAGTAGTTTTATTGGCCTACTTTGTTTAATAATGCTCACCGTTTATGTCCTACTTATGAGTGTTGTTAGTGTATGGGTGCCCTGTCTCATCATCATATGATGCCCTTTTTCCGTATTATGATTGTTGAAATATTTGATGAGTTGGGCATTGATTTCATAGGTCCCTTTCCCCATCTTTTGGCTTTGTTTACATATTGGTTGTTGTTGATTATGTGTCAAAGTAGGTGGAAGAGCTAGCTAGTAGGACCAATGACCACAAGGTTATGGTCAAATTTGTGAAAGAGCATAGTTTTTGTGGATATGGGACCCCCTAGAGCTCTTATCAATGATGGAGGTAGTCACTTTTGTCACTTATCTTTTAAGGCTCTACTTTGGAAGTACTCACTGGCTCATACAGTAGTTACCATGCTAAGATTAGGGGTCATGTTGAGGTATATAATCGTTATATCTAGTCTACACTTGAGAAAATGGTTCGACTCGATAGAAAAGATTGGTCTTTGAGATTGAATGATGCTCTTTTGGGCTTATTGTACTACATATAAGACTTCCACAAGGATATCTCCTTATCCACTTCTTTTTGAGATGCCCTGTCACTTATTACTTGAGTTAGAACATCGTGCTTTTGGGCTATTATATATGAAACAAATAGGTTCTGATTATATGCTTCAATTAATGAGTTGAATGAGTTACTTAATGCAGCTTATGAAGATTCTAACATTTATAAAGCAAAAACCAAAGCTTTTTATGATAAAATGATTTCTCGTAAATCTTTTAAACCTAATCAGAAGGCATGGATTTTTAACTCAAAGCTTAAGCTATTTTGTGGCAGGTTGAGATCTAGATGGGACGGTCCATTTGTTATTTAGCAAGTGTTTTCCCCTGGGGCAGTCCAGATTTTGGATCCCTAAGATGGACATGTTCTTACAATCACTGGTTAACATTTGAAACCTGTGGTGATTCTTAAGATTGAGCCTAGTTTGATTGAGTCCATCAATCTAGTAAACCTACTTTATTATGATTAGTGGATGGAATCTTGTCTGTCTAAAGACATAAAACTTAATATTTATTAAGCAGTAACCCAATCTTAATAAGTGAGTTTGAGTCTTTTGTTTTTGTTTTCCTTTTGTTTAAAGTTTGCTTATGTCTTAGAGAATTAACTTCACTAGATTTTGGCCATGGCTAGTAATGGTTTTGAAGGTACCTTTGGAGTTAGCTTAATTAGGCTCATGTGCAGATGCTTTCCCCATGCTAGGAGATTACATTGCTTTTTTCTCCATCTTTCTCTTTCTCATCATTTTCTACATCGAGGACCATGCAAGATTCAAGCATGGAGGAAGGCACATGGAAAATTTTTGAGGGAAAAATTGAAATTTTTGTTGAGCTTAATTTTTGGAAGGGATTAGATGTTGTGAATATGCATGTCCTATTCTTGGTATTTGGATGTGATTCATGAGATCAATGCTTAAAAGAGATTATTTCTACCTTTAACTATTTGATGGCCAAATTTTTTGTTATGCTGATGTCACCATCTAATTGACTTTGAGTTTGAAATGTAACCCCATTTTCAATATCATTATCAGTGTGTAATCAGTATTGAGTTCCTGATTGACTTTTTAATTAAAAAATAAATGAAATTAGATTAAGTTTTAATGCCAATACCCATGTTCAAGTTCTATCTTTGTTCATATCTTTAATTGTGTAAATATGCGCTAAGTTTGTCTTTGGGTGTTATCTTTATCCATATATTTATTAACTCAGCCAAAACAAACACATAGAATCAATTTAAGTTCAAAGAAATTCAAAACAAAAAATTGAAAAAAAAAAGGAAGAGTAATGAATTGATTAGGAATTAGGAACTTCATTTAAAGGTACTTTATGATCTTTGTTATGGGAGGAAAAGGTCTATGCTTACGGTTTGCTACATGGTAGACATTGTGTGCTTTATTTGCTTTAATCATGGCCTATTGACTTAGTTAAGATTAGAAATGTTTGATAATGAGTTGTGGGTTAGTAGTACATTGATCTATATGATTTTAGAGTGGCCGTGCATAATTTGGGCTATTTAATTTTCTCTCGTGATCTTGTTTCACTTAATGGGTTGAATGAATATATGCATTGTTATTTCTTTGCTCGAGGACTAGCGAAATTTTGGTGTGAGCAAGTTGGTAAGTCATATTTTATACACTTAATTGCTCCTATTTTATCCGCTTAAGTCTTTAAAACACATTTTTATAAGTAAATAATGCATATTTTATGATTTTTCAGGTGAGGAAAACATATTCAAACTTGGATACAAATAGATTAATTTGATTTGATTTCATTAAAGATCGATTTATATATCGAAGCGTAAACCGAACAGCTCACACATATGACAAGCCCAACTAATGCAATCCAATTCTTTTGTTACCATATTAGTCTAAGTGCGGAGTCATTATCAATTTCTGATCATGTCAGATCTCACATGTGGACCTTAAACAGCAACGACCCATTTTTTCTAACTTGTTTCTTACGACCCATCTTGCAGTAAAATAACTCATAGCTTCCTCTCTCTCTCTCTCTCTCTCACCCCCCTCTCCCATCAAAACTCCACACAGGCCTATTCCCTTTAGCTTAATCCACCAAAGCTGGCACATGATCCCACCTATTTAAAAATGATGCCAATGTGTCATGCACTTTTTATTTTCACTCATGTGTAGGCCTGTTCCTTGCTCCCTCACAGCCTAGTAGTCAAAACCTAGTCTCATTGACCTGAGCGGCCATTGTCTCACATGGATCTATTCCCTAGAATGTAGTTGTGTGCCCAGCTGCACCATTTTTCTCATACTCACGCAGGCCCCAAAACCCAGCGCCCACGATTTCTTTGTAGCCTACGTGATTCGCACCGAAATTATAGTAGTCCAGTGGGACACTATTGAATCTTTCTCATGCTATTCTTTTTATAGTCAAACTCCCATGTTTAACATGGATCAATGCCATAAAGATCCATGCTTAACTAGGCAGCATTCAAGAAAAATATGCCTAGTCAATGGTGAAGTGGTTTTGATAATAAATTGGGCATTAAATTAGGCAGTTAAGGAATGCCTATAAAAACGGCCAAGGGCTGGTACAGATATATCCACTCATCTAAGCATTCCTCCATTCTCTTATCTTTTACCTTCTATTCTTCACTTATAGAGTAGAGAATTTTTGTAAGATAAAACTAGTTGGGTTAAAGAGTTTAGAAGAAAATAAGCCTTGTTAGCTATTTTTCTCTTCTCTGGTTACCTCATTTATGAGTACAATTAGAGACTTTGTGCTTAATACTGTAACTTTTGTATCAAGTATCAAAATATGAAAATAGGAAGTAAACAATACCACTAATCGGGAGTATAACTTAAACACCTTTGATGGTGTTTTCCTTAACTATGATCTACTAAATTACTCATCTTGGTTTTAGATGGAACCTTGACTAATAGTAGTGTTTTATCGATTTCTTTTGTGGTTATTTTTTTCTCTTATTACTTAATTTGAGTTTTATTTGATATAATTTTTTATGCAGATTATTACTTATGTTTATTCATGTTGAGTTCAATAATTTTACTATCTCATTTATATGCTAGACCTTGTAGACTAATATAAAATTATGCAATTGTGCTGAAAATTATAGTTGGTGAATTTGAATAATTCATGCTAAAAATTAGATGGGCTATGTCTAAAATGAATAACTTATATCAATCATTAGTGATATAAAGCAAGAGCCCAAATCGTGTTTTTAAGCTGATTAGGTTCATAATTCAATTGTTAATGGTAGAATATGTCAAATACAGCTTCTAATAGGTGTTATCTAGAAATTTTAGTTTTGTAGGTTAAATTAGAACTGCTTTTTGGGTGATCAAATAAGCTCTAAAATTAGTGTTTTAGCTGTTGTTGGATAGCCTAAATGCCTATTTTCTAACAAGTTATAGATATCCTTCAAATTCCAAGAATTGAGTGAGTTATAGAGCTTAAACCTAGCAAGGGTTGGTGCAGGTATGGATATCCATGGTTTTGATTAAGAGCTTAATTAGGCCAGCAAATGGATGATTAAGGGGTTAATATTTTGTAGGAAGTTAGTGGACACCTCTAGCAAACTACCTTTTGAATATATTCCCCAAAGTCCTCCCTATGGAATAGGGATGATGGAACCAATCAAGTATAAGTGTAGCAAAATTTAGCCTCGCATTTGGGGTAACTCATCACTAGCCTAGAAGCTTCTGATATCAATATGCTTAAATTTTTGTTAAGATATTATTGGCTAGAGTGGATGGTTAAATCCTTTTGGTCCATACCAACCCCATAGGTGCTTTATTTATATTGGATTATTTTTGTAAGTTGGGAAGGGGCACCAATTTTGTGGCTCTGAATTAGCCTCCTTGTATCCAATTAGTGATAGACTTAATTTAAGAATTAATAAATAAAACCTAAAATGGTTTTCTCTTCCACCGAGAAAAGTCTCTTTATTTCAAATGCTTATGTATTTGGATGGTGATTGATTTAGTCATTTACATTAATTCTTGGTACTATGCTTTGGAGAATTAATTGACGGATTGTTAGGCTAAATCGTGGCTTGAGCCTTTATCTTAGTTATATCCATTTTATTTGCTTTTCTCTCATATTGAGAAATCCATAAAAATGTCCTTATTTTTCCTATTTTATTCAATGCCTTGCTTAGTTCAAGGTCTTTTTGATTGATGGTTATTGAGGTTTAATTAATTAAGCGCCTTCCCATCTGCTTTAATTGGTATCAGAGCCAAAAGGTCCTACTTTTGGTTGATTTCTCTTTAATGATCACCTCTTAAGCCCCCAAAGAACCCCAAAAATAGCCAAACATAATCGCCAAACTGTTTTTACTATTTACTTCACCATACTATAGAAGATAAAGCCATACTTGATCTTCACGGTAGTTTGGACCTAAACCACTACTTAAAATGGGTTTAAGCCCTAAAGGTTTACCTTAGTGCAAGAGGTTGTTCAGATGAAGAGAGTTTTATGAGAGACACCCAAAGACTACAAGGTGGTGCCCTTTATTGGTTTAGATCCCTTAGGGAGGAAAGAGGTCTTAAACGACAACTTAGAATCACGACTTGGAGATGGCTCAAATCATATATGGACGTGAGATTCTATTGAGATTTACTCTTTAAAGAAGGGCTTTCAGAAGAAACATCCAATGTTATCTGAGAGAAGATTAAGGCTTCGCGAGGAAAATCCTATTTTTGGCTCACGAAGATAATGAGCCTGTTTTAGGTTTTGATGAAACAAGGAATGAGGAAAACTTGGCCATGGATAAGAGCTCACATAAAGCTCCTAATCTAGATCCTCACATTGAAAAAACCATGGAGGTTCAACTTCACGAACAAATTGATGAGACCATGAAGATCCAAGTTTGAGTCCAACAAGTTGAGGCAATGGAGATTCTACCCTTGGAATATCAGAGAAGAGCTTAATTACCTCCTCAATCATGCCTCTTACAAATGAGAGCATAATAATACAAATTGAAGCATGAATAGGTATCCGATTGTGAGTTGGATATTAATCAGTAAATTTGTGTTTTTAATTAGCTCATGAGCATTGGGGTTGATATGCAAGAATCTCAAATTTTAATGATCCCTAATTTCTTTAAAAATACCTATGTGCTCAAAAAAGGTTGGATTCTTAGCACTATATTATTGTTTAGATCAAAATGGTGCATCTATCTTACTTGGGTAATGATATTTGGAAATCATACAAGTGACCACAAGGATTTAAGGATAAATCCTTTTGAAGAAGGGTAGTTTGATATAGAGCAAGAGCCCAAATCACCTTCCTAAGTTGATTGGGTTCATATGTCACTTGTTAGTGATGGATTGTGTCAAATAAAGCTTTTGGTAGAAGCTATCTAGAATTTTTTTTGGATGACCAAATAAGCTCTAAAATTAGTGTTTTAATTATAGTTGGATAGCTCAATTGTCTATTGGCTAACAAGTTATAGCTCTCCTTCAAATTCCATGTATTGAATAAGTTATAGAGCTTAAACTTAGTAGGGGTCGGTGCACATTTGGGTAATGCATAGTTCTGATTAAAAGCTTAATTAGGCTAGTAAATGGATGGTTAAGTGGTTAATATTTTATAATAAGTTAGGTGATGCCTCCAGCAAATTACCTTTTGAATATATTCCTGAAATTCCTCTCTATGGGATAGTGGATGATGTAGTAAAATTCTAGCCTTGCATTTTGGACAATTTATCACTAGCCTAGAAGCTTCTACTCTGAATATGCTTAAATAGTTGTCTAAATATTATTGGCTATAGTGGATGCTTGAATCCTATTAGTTTAGACTAAACCCATAGGTGGTTCATTTCTATTAGCTTATTTTTGTAGCCGAGGAAAGGGGGCATTTATTTTGTGGCTATAATTTAGCCTCGTTGTATCTAATTAGAGATAGACTTGATTTGAGAAGCAATGCATGGAAACTAGAATGCTTTTCTCTTCCACAAAGAAAATCTCTCTTGTCATTTCAAGTACTTGTATATTTGGATGGTGATTGAGTCATCCTTTAGATTAATTCTCAATACTTTGTTTTATAGAATTAACTGGTGAATTGTTGGGCTAAGTGAAGGCTTGAGCCTTTATCTTCATCATACCATCTTATTTGCTTTTCTCCCATATTCAAAAATCTACAAATATTCCCTCAGTTTTTTTCCTTATGTTACTCAAGGCCTCACTTGATTCAAGGTCTTCTTGATTTATGGTTGTTGAAGTTTAATCACTCATGTGATTATGGGCCTTCCCATCCGCTTCAACTAGATAAATAACATCAAATGATAATTATAATTAATCTTCTTGACTCATGGCTAATGCTTGGACTTTAGGTTGTTTAACAGAATAATTGAACTCCTGTTAGGGTTAGTAGTTCTATACTAAAGTTATCAGTGACAAGTGAAAGCCTTAGATTGTCTCTAATTTGTTTGTTTTACTTTCTTGACTTTATAATTTCTCTTAGTTTTATTGTTTTTAATTTGATTATTAAGCGCCTCACTTGAATAGATTTTTTATTTAATTAGAAAAGTACAATTAAAGTTACTACTGTTCTCTGTGGAGCACAACACTTATATACTTGCCAGTATACAACACCCTATACACTTACAAGCATTTGATCTAATTTTTAAGACTTGAAGATCCACACTAGTTCGATCCATTAAGAGACTGCTCTTTATAAATGACAGTTAATGGCCAATTTATACTTAGAGAGTTGCACTAACCCCATTGAGCCTTGCCACCTCTGACTGCATGCTATTGACCACAGTAGTGAGCCTTGATATTTTGCTCTAAAAAATAGCAATCAGGGTGTATGACACTATCAGTCTGGAGCACAAACTCTGAAGCCTTGTTCATAGATCTAGTACTATTTCCGTTGTCTGACAAGTAATCAGCGTGCAACCCCTTATTCTTTGTCTTCTTATATTTTAGATTGATCAAGGTTGTCTCATCAATTATATGATAGGCTCCTTTACACATTCCTCATCAGTAAGAGAAACATTGAACTGTTTGAAGAAGAGTAAGAGGATTGAAATAGGATAGATGAGAGTTCTTTTGAAGGTGTCTATGACAATGCTCTCCATGTAAGGTAAAATCATCCTAGCAAGTTGATATTATAGGGTTTAAGAATTTGATACAAAAGGTTAAAACTTGATCATTTAGGTTTTCACAAGAGAATTCATGAGGGAGTCGGGCTCAAATCACAATGTACTCAAGAATTCTAGCCTTAGAGTAGAAGATAGTGTAGGATAGACTACATTCCTTCTTTAGACTCTGCTATACTTCTCACGAAATTTGATAGAGGCTTTGGACTCAAAGAGGGTAGAAGGGCTTGACCTTTTACGAGAATTGATACCAAACAATTCTCTTAATTCATTACTAATAAACTCTATCTTAACTACCTTAACTACAAATGAGTAGTAGACACCTTCCTTAGAGATTTTCTTCCTAAAATTAACATAGAATAGCATGACACAGTGAGTGTATAGCTCATCTTCAAGTCAAAATATGGTTTTGCATCCTAATACTTTCCGTGAAGAATTTGGGGAATCAGGCATTAGGGTATTTCATGTGAATACAGACAAAGTTCTCCTCACCTTCACCTTCTTCATCTTTGGTCGGAGATCTATGTTCTTGGGAAGAAATTCTCAATGAACTTTTGCCCCTTGCTCTCATTCAGATGAAATTTGGAGCTTCTCCTAGAGTTGATCTCTTGACAGCACTCTACTTTTTTGCCATGGTGAAAAAGTGCAGAATTTTAGAATATAAGCAAGAGAGAGAGAGAGAGTGTGTGTGTGTGTGATCAGAATTAAGATTGAGAGAGTTTTTCTCAAGGCAAAGGAAGAGTTCACTTTAAGAATGAAAGAGAAGGAGTTGTGGAGATGTAAAGACGGTTGGCTATGATAGTTGCTAGAATGGACCAATAAATGAACATGCAATAATTAACTAATGGTTACAAGTGGTAAATACCTTCTTATTTCAAAACAAGCCATAATTTAGTTTGAATTCAAAAAATTTGAAATCGAAGATTTTAAAATTCAAATGAAAGAAATTTAAAGTAGTTTGAAACCATGATCAAGTAAAAGCTTGCTTAATCTTTCATACCAAGCTCAAGGAGCTTGCTTATGACCATAAAAAGCTTTGTGTAGTTTGTACACAAGATGAGGTTTCTTTGAGTCCCAAAACCAAGAGCTAGCTCAATATATACCTCCTCTTAGGAATAACCATTCAAGAAGGCACATTTCATCATCATTTGATACAAATAGTATTCATACAGATGCAAATGCAAGTAGAAGTCTAAGGGCTTCAAGTCTGGCTATAGGCGTAAATGCCTCGTCATAATCTATTCCTTCTCCTTGATTATACCCATTTACCACAAGTTCAACTTTATTTCTAGCAACCACCCTGTTTCACCTAGTTTATTTCTGATTATCTATTTGATTCCTATAACAGGGTGATTCTTGGGTATACTGATCAAGGTCCATACCTTGTTTCTTTCAAACTATTTAAGTTCTTATTACATGGCTATGGTCTAGTGAGGATCTTCAAGAGCCTCTTAAAGATTCTTACGTTCATTGAGAGATATGAATGAATGAATACCACATAAGTTTCTAAAAAGAAGTGAGTTATTAACTGTTTCAGATATCATGTTTTTTAATTGGATGAGCTGAATAGTTCTTAAACCTTCTCTTTGGCTCCTACAATTGTTTTCTCAGAGTGACTAGAGGATTAAACTCTCTAACATCTTGATCCTTTTCATATGGTTGAATATTATTGAGATCTTTTTGAGCCACGGATTGAATTAGTTATTCTTTATCTCTAGTAATCTTGTTTAGCTAAAAGTATTAGAAAGAGAAGATGACTTGACACATCTATCATTATTCTCATGAAAGATAACATCAATGCTTCTTTTTTAAGGATTTTTATGCTCCTATTATAAATGATATAAGCTTTGATATGGGATGAGTATGCCGTAAAAATACCTTCCTCATTCCTATTGTCAAATTTTCTAAGATTATTCTTTCCATTATCATGAATGTAACACCTGCTTTCAAAAGCCTTAAAGTAAGATACATTTAACGTCTTTCCCTTGAAGAGCTCATAAGAAGATTTCTTCAAAATTAGTCTGATAAGGCGTCTATTGAGAATATAATTTGCTATGCTTACTGTTTCTAGCCAGAAGGATTTCAGAAGATCAGTTTCACTAATCATGGTCCTTACCACGTCTTTAAGAGTTCTATTTTCTCTTTCAACCGCGCTACTTTGTTGTGGAGTCCTTAGACTTGAAATGTTGTGAGATACGCCATGCTTCTTCCAATACTCAATGAAATCTTCTTCATCAAACTCGCTTCCATCGTCACCTATAATAGATGTCATTGTTAAACCCTTTAACACCTGCACTTGTTCAATTAGTCAAACAAATTCTTTGAATTGTTCAATTTTATCCTTCAAAATAAAGTCCATATGCATATAGAATAATCTTTGATAATAACAAACATATACTTCCTCACACTAAGACTCTAAATTCTAGTAGGTCGACATAGATCTATATGCAACATCCAAGGAGGTTTGGTTATTAATACACATTTAATTGACGTAAAGAAGGCTTCAACTTGTTTACGTCTGACACATGCATTATAGGCTCTTGCCTTGGTGAAATTATGCTTGGATATAGTCCGTGTTTAACAATTTTGTTAATGGTATACATGTTTGCACAACCTAGTCTTTTGTGCCAAAGCCAAAATTGATCATGATGCACCTTAGTACATACAAGATTCTATACTTTAACTAAATCTAAGCACAAAATGTATGTATCATTATTCTAGGTCCAGAGAGTGTCACTTTTTTAGTATAAGAGTTGATAACATTGTATTTTGATGAAATGAATACTATTTTTTTCTCTTTATTACTCATTTGGCACACACTCAACAAATTAACTTTAATCCTTCCTCAAAATGAAAATTAAGAAGGGTGTGGAAGATTTTTTTACCATCTTTGCCATGCTTAGTGATTTTTTCCCTCCCTTTATCTCTTAATGATAACATTTTATATGGCTTTCATTTGGATTTCAGTGAAGAAGGATACATTAACCAGTTATGTGCTGGGAGCATCCACTATCTAGATACTATATGTCATCTTCTATCTTCAAGCACATCTACAAAATTAAGAGTAAACCTTTTTGTAACCTTTGAGTCAAAGTTGGGTCCTTAGTCAGAGAGCATATCTTAATATCTACCTTCCTTAGAGACCTATGTTTGTTTCTCATTTCTCCTTTCATACGGAGTATTTAGATTTCTTTATTTTCTAAAGGCAGAGCGATGGTGAATCTTGGGATCTCCAAGGTACGAGATATGACATCTAAGCTAGAGCTATTGTGATATATTTGTTGGTAGTTAGAGTTGTTATAAGCTTTTATGAAGTTAGATCTTCCGTTATATGCTATGCAATTAGAGTTATGGTTCCTATGATATCTCATATGATATCTTCAATGATCCTGACTTCCATTGCGGTCAGTGCCTCTCTGATATCCCTTGATCAAAGCTATGGTCTCTTTGTTGTTTTCTGAAGGGATCCCTTTGATCTTTCTAAGGATTCCATAAGTTTCATAGCTTGTCAACTTTGGAAGCCTCAAGTTTGTCTTGGTTATTCACATGTGTACTTTCATACATAAGTAAATTATCTAAAACACTTTTTTCCATTTGAAATCAAATCTTGTACCTTCTTTGTTGAAGGATACGTGTTGTGAACTAAGAAGCCTTTTTTGAGATATCTAATGATGAAATTTGCCACCTTTGGATTTTTGTAAGTTTCCTCTGAAGAGGTTTTTGGAGTCAAAATTTTGTTTGCTTAGGAATTTCCTGAATTATCTGATAATCATTGCCATTAATTACTTCCTTTTCTTTATATATACTAATCTTGATAGTTAATGTCTTCCTTAGTGACCTTCGGAGCAACTCCACAATTGGGTAGATCATCTGGTACTTCTTGATAATGGATATCTTGATTAATCTGCTTTCCTAACAAATCATCAAGTTGAGGTATATTGATATTTTGAGCTTCTTTAATGGTTGTCATTTTTGGTCCTAACTTGATTCTAGAGAGACATATAAGTATCTTTTTGACCAAAGATTTAAAGTTGCTGATAATCTCTTTGGACTCGTGCACATTTCTTTCATTAGATTCATTCTGTAGCATTTTAAAGGGTTCATACTAATGAACAAAAATACTTATATTGGTTTCTCTGACTTGGCTGGTTTGCTCACAACGTAGTGAGCAAGGTATCACACATTTCCCTGACAATCTCACATGTGGAGACTTGGTTGAATTTGCCAGGATCAATTACATAGATATGGATGTTCAAAGTTCTATGGTTTTTCTAAATTGTAGCTCTTCTCTTTTGTGAATTCTTCTTTAGCTTTGGGAATCAGCTCTTATTCGTTGTTTCATTTCTTGGGTTTTATTAGGACATATTCTCCTTTGTTAATAGTGTTTCAAATCTCCACTTCTTAGTCTTTCAAAAATATCTGCATGAGGTTTTTTTTTTTTTTAATAAGCAAAGTTACTTCGTTTAAATAATGGAGGTATAATGTATAACCTATCTTAATCCATTTTAGAGGTCCCAGACATTGTCATTATCTCCACTAATGTTTGCTATTAAGTTAAATGTTAGAAAAATCGGCTTTAATACCAATTAGTGGTTGCACTGTGCAAGGTAAATCAGCTTAGAAAGGGGTGAATAGAGTGATTAATAAAAATTTAGTCATTAAAAAAAAATATTTACTAAGATGGAAAATATGATATAGAGAGAATATGTCTTTAAGATGGGTTAATTCGAGTGAATTAGACAAAGTCTCTGATTAATAAGAAGCAACATATCTCATTATAAAGTAAGAGAGAGAAGTAAAGAGATCAGAGACACTAAATTTGTCATACAGTTCACCTAAATCAACCTTTGGCAACATCACCACCTAACACCTTTTCCTAGACCTCGTGATTCAATCAATTCACTATCTTCTTAAGATAGATTTCATAAGAGTCCCCTGTGTCCTAGCTGGAATAAGGGTTTTCGCAAACACTCTAACAAACCCAACTTCTAGAGGTCCCCAACTCTCTGAAGCACGGTGGTTACGAACAGCCTCACTACTTCTTGTTACCTATAGAGTTTTTCCTAGGAACTTTATCATAACTTATACAACACAACAAGAGCACCCTAACTCCTTGTTGATAGAAAAATTTTTCCCAAGACACTCTAATAAGTCAATCCCCTATAGTACACACACTTAGGATAAAAGCATTCTCAATGTAGAAGCATTGTCTCTGAGTCACTCCTATTATGCAAGTAGTACAGATAATTGAAATGTATGAGATGAGTACTACGATTATAGCTATAACACAGTATGATTTTTTCTTTCCTTAATTATTGTAACCTTTAATCTTCCTATGGTCTCTATTTACAGATGTTCTTGATTCTCGTGAACCATTGGATGTAATTGATTTAGCCGTTGCGTGTTTCTTTTCATCTAAACCCTTCATCTTCTACTTATAGAAGTATTGTCTCTAAGTCACTCCTATTATGCTAGTAGGGACTTTGACACTAAATTAGAGAGTTTGATCCTTTATTTCTTTGGCAATCCCTTCAATTTAATCTTGATCACTTTTTACATGAGGGAGCAGTCTTCTACGCTTCTCTTATATGAAGACGACTGTTTAGTTGGCTATTACTTCTAAATCCTTTTGCTAATTGCACTATGTGCTTAACTTAGGTGCTTGACATTGTATTGGCAACATTTAATTTTGATGGTGACGGCAAGCCGTTTCCTTAGTAATTTGAGTTTCAACTTGTTTAGCTGCTTATAGCTAATTTTCGTTCTTAACTTGATCCTCTAACTCCCTTGAACATGATTAACAATAATTAGAGGAAAAATGTCAATGACTATGATAAAAAAAAAGATAAAAATAAATTAATCCTTTACCTTAATAAACATCAAGTAGACTAAGGTCTATGTTGCTATTAATAAGTCAGGAAATATTTCTCTGAAGAGAATGAAAACCTCTCTGAAGAGAATGAAAACCTCTCTGAAGAGAATGAACACCTAAGCACCAAAAATCCCTTCAAGCTTAAATGATTTTAGTCATGAATATTTTAAAAAATATATGACCTCTATG